>JAGSMU010000278.1:0-84874 GCA_029286865.1 Teinopalpus imperialis | reverse complement strand
TTGTGATAAAGACTCTTCCCTGCAGACCCCTTCATTTCGAATTATCAAATGTGGTATACCTATTTTTATTGGTTGTGAGCCAATTTGACTCATAGAATGGTTTAACATCTAATCGCATAACATGAAATTTATCGGTGCTACTGTAAGGCCCAAACAGTCAGGCCGATCGTTATTTGTTTCGCGACTATCGCTGGTTACCGCCATCTGCTACATTATTACCAACTTCTTTCTTCAATTCGATTTGTGCATCGCATGTGTGAGCAGTACAGTGAAGTAATAATAATTTACAATTTTGCCAGAAAATTTGATCCACAAAGGCCAAAAGGTCAATTTAATTGTAAAGGTATTGCAATCGATATTTATTTTATCTTGGAATATCAAGGGTTTTTATTATGGGAAAATATCAGAAAATTATCTTTGTTGAAACTAAATAAAACAAGAAAGACCAATCATGTAATTGAATCGATACAATTGATATGGATCAATGCGATAATGAAGCTTCGAATTAGAGGAGGAAGTCAATAAAATTGAATCTTCAAGCAGTGAAGTTGAAGATCTTGTATAGTTCCTAACAAAAATAGAGCCAGGGTTATTTCTGATTCTGAAACCGAAAACGAAGATGAAGTTTTTTGTTACGCAGCTCCTAGTAAAAGAGCTAGAGTTATTTGGATTCTGAAATCGAAAATAATTTAGACGCTATCGATACATCTTGTGATAAAGAGCACATGTAACTCGTTTTCTTCCTAACGTTCTCCGTCTGTTGAATGACTCATCGCTTTATACAGAGTCACTTCTGCCGTCATTTCGTCCATTTCCAGTCATGCCTCGGTTTTAATTTTACAGTTATTCCCAATGACTGTGACGAACATGTTATCGGCTCTTCAAGCGCCATCTTATATATACACATACCGTGGGCTTCCGGTACCCACAGGTTTTCAAGACTTCGCTGTCTGATTTCATCTTTATGCGGCTTACCCTCGCGGCCGCCACCAGCAAGTTCTCCGTCTGCTGCACTTCGACGTACCCCATTATCGTCAACACCGGGTCTTTGACGTACAGCGGTTACGGCGCTGAGAGCCGACGTAACTCCCCAGTTTTGAACGGTTTAACGCCCGGCGGCAGGAGTGCACACCGAGCCCGTCTGACTATGAGCATTGTGGGCACTGAAACGACGGTATCGTCACCAGCTAATACTCACCATCATTTGTTGCCTTTCCCCTGATACAGAACCGCGAGAAATGCAACCTCCCACAACGCCCGATTTCCGCTGAGTGCCCGGCGGCAGGTAAAGCGCACCGAGCTTCGTCTCACACTGTGAGGCATTAGGCACTGCCAACGATTTTATCGCCACCAGTTCCCAATGCACACTCATTTGTTGCCTTTCCCCGGATACTTTTGATCAAGGGAAATGCAATTTCACTTCGCATTGACATCTCCCTCCTCCTCCCTCCTCCTCCCTCCCTCCTCCCTCCTCCTCCTCCCTCCTCCTCCTCCTCCTCCTCCTCCCTCCTCCCTCCTCCCTCCTCCCTCCACCTCCCTCCTCCTCCTCTCCTCCTCCTCCTCCTCCCTCCTCCCTCCTCTCGAGAACGACGTATCGTCACCAGTTCTACTGCGCACTATCGGTCGGTTGCCTTCCTCCGGATACGGAAATCAAGAGGAATGTAACTTCCTGCCACTCCGCTGTGCCTCCGCTTATCAGAGGGACACGCAGAGCAGCTATCCCCCTGTCAGAACATTCGCCACTGGCAACAACGTATCATCACCAGTGCCCAGGGTGCACAGTTCTGGCGTTGCCTTTCCCCGGGATACACAGTATCAAAGGGAAATCCAACGACCAGGCACCTCGAGGAGGTTTTCTTGACGGGCACCCCAACCTGAACTCCAACCTAACCTAACCTAACCTAACCAACCTAACCTAACCTAACCTAACCCAACCTAACCTAACCTTTTTTGCTGGGGAAATGCCTACGCATAAATTCATCTCTGCGGGGCAAGGGTGGGCTATGCCGGACTTGCACCGACTAAAACCCCATGGTGTTCCCACCTTCTCAATGCGCGGCGGGGTTACGGAAACGCTTTCGCACACCCTCCGCCAGCCGGCAAGCTGGCCCTCCTTCGGGGAGGACATCCCCCTCTCCACCCTTCTGCAAGGCGCGCTGAACACGGACGCGCTCACCCCGGCCTCCTCTGTAGGTGGAAACGACTCCCCGTCCGCCCCCAGAGGCCATGGGAGCTAGAAAGTCCCAGCCCCCTGCGGTGATCTGTGTTAGGCCTGCCAACCAATGTTCGGCTCGCGGGAGGACAGGAGAGCGGCAGGATCAACCGACACTCCACTGAACTCCGCGGCCCCACCACGGCCGCATCAAGGGGTGACTTTGCTTGAGTCGCGTGAGGATAGGAGATATACTACCCTCCCTCCGCGACTCCGTTCCCGATGCGGGAGGTGGGGGGCGACGATGCGCGGTACCGGTGCTACCAGTCCCCGCACCGCCACCCCATTCCCCGACTTCCGCCTCGGTTGCGGATGGTGCGTAAGACGCCTCACCTGTCCATCCGCACTCCCGCAGCCCACCGACGCATCCAGGGCGGGGTCTAGCTCCAGCTCCGCCCGAAGGCCTCGGGCCGGCCTTGAACCTTAGGCCGCCATTTGGGTTCCTTCTTAGCTTCACCGTGGTTAACTCCACACCACGGTTGTTTAAGCCCCCCGCTACGACAAAGCGGAACCCTTCTGGGGAACCTAACCTGTCCTTAACCTAACCCAACTCTTAACCTAACCTAACCTAACCTAACCTAACCTAACCTAACCTAATCCCAACCTAACCCAATCCCACCTAACTAGTCTCGCGCTCAAGTTTCGACCCGTACGCAGCGTTATTGTAGTGCTCCGTGTGTTTAAAAATCACGAAGTGGGAAAGTTTTGTGAAAATATCGTATTATGCATCAAAAGACGTAGAAAAGTGTGAACTATGTGATGGTAGTTTTTATTAACAATTTATTTTACTTTTAAACCCATTTGGGGCAAAAACCGTTTTAAAACAATAATTGTGCGGAGTTGAAACTTCAAACGCGTGCGCACTCCATCTGTCGCGAGATGACTCCCCCTTTATTTTTGTGTTTCTGGATAGAACACCTACCATCAACAGTAACAATTTCAGATTTTTTCTGAACAATAGTTTTGCTAAGCAGACTATTTTTCGTTAAAATGGACCCTACAGTTTACGTAATTTTAAACGATAAGGACTTTTATTAATATTAGTGTTTAATTCTAGTTTTAGCGCAGTGAGGACACAAAATAGTTTTTATTATAAAACTTTGGTACATTAGGCCGCTTCTCGCAAATTTATGTTGTAATCGCTTGTGATGTCGAGTAAGACGACAGCAGCGGATACCTCCTCGCCCTACCGGCGGGGTGGAGGAAAGTCTGCGACAGACATCGCTTTAAGCGTTGTCTACAAACTCACCGAATGTATAAAACAAAGCCGTGACCGAGGGTAAATCGTCACGGCAGCCAACAAGCGTCGCCATTATTTTGGCTGCGACGGAGATTCGTCGATGCGGCCATAAGTTGGCTAGCATCACTCCTGATGCAGCACCACACCTGCGCTCACACCCATCGACAGCGACCTAAAGGCTGGACATCGTGGCCTGGTGTGCGTGACGATGGCTGCTGCGATTTCAGCGCAGCTCCAGCAGACTCGACTACGTCATACGCTCAGGTCAGTAAATGACCGGGTCAGTACTCCAGCGACTCAGGGCGGTGGCGCCACAGCTTCGGCCACGCCTGCACCACCACCTGCGACCAAGCCCGCCATCGAGTACGGTGGCGAGACTAAGACCAGGCAAGAGGTGATTCAAGCTTAAGAAAGCATCATGTACCGCGAATCATCATACACTGGCACGCATCCAAGCTGTGGCCGAACAAACAAACTGCGTATCGAATTTGATACCACGACCTGGAAGCGGGATGACACGTTGCAGAGATTTAAAAACACGATCAGAGATTAAGGCTGAACCTGTCCGCAGACTTAGGCCCAGCGATAATAAATGAAAGGCATCTCAAAAAGACACTTCGCGGAAGAACTCGTCGCTATAATCAAGGTACAAAACACTGAACTCGGCGAGATAATCGGCAGCGAACCTGAAAAATCGTACCATGATTCAAGCGCAGCCAATAAAACCAGAATTTATACTAAACGCAGTTCTGTTAGCGGGAACCGAAGGTGTACAGAAAAAATGGTGGATATGGCAAGGATTGCTGTAGACCATCATGAAGATCCACGTTGCCAGCTTCTCTCCATTCCTCCAGTGCCAAATGCCTGCATCTGGCATATGCGTCTTCACTGCACAGCGCGACCGTGAGCCCTTGCTCCCACTGTGCCAGCACTGAACATCAAGCTGCTGGAGTGCCCAAAGAAGACGCCCAAACTCAGCGAAGTGTTTTAATTCAGGTTAAGTATAATGATAAATTTTAAAACAAAATGACATTAAACATTACCGCGAACTCAATGTCCTGCTCCACGCTTGCGAGCCATGAGAGAGAGAGTCGACAACAGAGTAGACTACGGAGCGTACCCTCTCTCACGGTCAGCGACGATTGGAGCTGTTTTTCTATCTTTTAATTTAATTTATTACCATTTTATACTGTCATATATCATTTTTATATTTACGGGTCATATCATTCACCAATCATTAAATTGCCTCAATAGATTAATCATGCTAAATTTGTGTTGCATGCCGTCATTCTTCCCGGGATGCGAACGGTGCACCGTATCTGACGGCGAGCAACTTTTCGAGCACGCGGGAGCGGCCACGCACGTTTAAAATTTTAATTATTTATGACTTTACTCACAACCGACGGCGCGTTGTGTCGCTCTCACTGCCCGTCTCCTCGCGCATTCCGCGAAGGACCGGGGCCTCAAGCGGTGTCTATTTTAGATATGACGCGGCAAATTGTTTGGCGTTATCGTAGTAATACTTTTCTTTTTGTAATTATTTTTCAACTTCCTAAGATAAGTCTAGCTTTAAGAATTTACTACTAAAATAGTACAGATAATTTGTATACAAATAATTACATATTTTTTCGCAATATATATGTTATCATATATTTATATTTAATGATCATGCTATCTATCATTCATTAAATTATAGTAGACCAGCGCTTTGGAAATACCTTAGTCAATTAAATACGATTTGTGTTTATACGTGCTGCCGCCCCTCTTCCTGCTGCGAACGGTGCATCGTATCTGTTCCGCAGCACCGCTTTATATGCGGGATCGGCCACGGCATAGCTTTAAACTTTTAATCGCCCGTCTTAATTTGTTTACATTCTACTCACAACCGACGGTACAGGCTTCGCTCGCCTTTCGCTCAGTTCCCTCGCCCGCCGCGAAGGGATCGGGGCCCTCAAGCAAGGTCTATTTTAGATGGGCGACGCAGTTCGATTGTTAATGTTTCGTGTTTTTTTGGCTCTTTTGTCATTTCTCTTTACAAAATTTAAGATGTTCTAGCTTTAAGTAATTAACACTTATTTAGAATAGGTAATTTGTATATAAATAAATAATTGTTCTTTTTAATAGTATATCAAGTGTCGTCATGTATTTATGTTTCTATTACACAAATAAGTACGTTGTTTCATTATATTTTCTTTTTCTATTTTAATACGACAATTGTAGTAGGCCAGCTTGCAAATACCTCAATTATTTAATTATGTCAACTCGTGTTTAAGATATAGCACATGCCGCCAACATTTCCGGCAACGATGTCCGTGATGACCAGTGAGCATCGCTGCTCGGGAGGGCTGTGGCATGATTTAAACTGTTCATCGTGATGATCAAATTATTTAAAAATCTAATTCCCACGAACCGACAGCGCTGTTATTCCCGGGTTCCCGCGCATTCCGCGAAGGGACTGGGCCTCAAGCGGTGTCTATTTTTATGCGGTTGACGCGGGTCTATTGTTCAATTAACGCATTTATTATCTTTGTAGTTCTTCCTCATAATCCTAAAAATAGTTCTAAATCAAGAAATAGCATTACCATAGAAGAGATACCTGTATAAGTTAAAATTGATTGTTCTTGCCCATATAACGCTGTCATATACCCAAGCGTTTATCATTGCGATCATGCTATTTTTCATTTACTAATTTGTATTGCCAGCCTGCAAATACCGCAATTAATTAATTATGTTAATTTGTGTTTAAGCACAGCTGACGCCCTTTCCCGGATTGCGAACGGTGCATCGTAACTAACGGCGATACCGCTGAGTATGCGGGAGTGGTCTCGGCACAAAATGAGCCATTCGTCGATTCTTTAAAATTATTTAAATTTTTGTTCCCACAAACCGACAGCGCATCTGCGCCCCCGCGCCGCACCTCGCCTCGAGCGTGCGCCGGCGGCGGAGAAAGCGTGGCCTTTGTCACGCCGGGTCTATTTTTAGCCACTGTGAAGTTTAATGTGTGCGTTTAATTTTGTATTAGGAGTATTGTCTTTATATTATTCGTTGCGTGTATACATCTTTCATGTAAAATCATTCTTTCTATGTAAAATTATAGTGTAGAATAGGTTAAAATATCGATTTAATATTTGTAAATGTAATCAATATTTAAGATAGAACCTCTGTGTTAGTTATAAAGGATATTAGCCGAGCGCCTCGAGACTCGAGGACTTCGGGAAATGCGGTTTCACAGAAGCCGTATTCCCCACTAAGCGTTACATTAGTTTCTTTTATTCGGGACATAAATTATATATACTCAAGCTATTATATAATTAATTTAACTGTACAGTACTTCTGTATGGTTTATGGTATAGAGACTAGGCAGTACAACCTGTATCCATTAGCAGTTGTACACCCTACGTCTCAAAGAATCAATAGTTAAGATATTATTTTATGTAATCATTGCAAAGCAACCTATTATATACGTGTAAAATTAGTCAATAAACGGCCATCGGGGAAAGTAAAATCCCCGGTGGAATATATGGGATATAACCTGTGGGCAGAAACGTATCAAATAAAGCGCCCTGCCAGGAAACATACTCCCCAAACAAGCGTGCTCAAATAGCTAATACTACATATATAAACATATTATCCAATTAAATTAAAAAATTGTTCCAATATGATTAAACATAAGATTGGCGGTAAAAAAAAAAAAAAAAAAAACCCAACCGCAACCAACCGTAACCTAACCAACCTAACCTTTTTACATGGGGAAATGCCTACGCATACCCATTCTGCGGGCAAGGGTGGGCTGAGGCCGGACTCCGCACCGACTAAAACCCCATGGTGTTCCAGACCGCGTATGGCGGGGTCGCCAAACGCTGCACACATCCGCGACCCTGCTTCCAGCCGGGCCGACCAGATCCTCTCCGGGGAGACTCTCTCCACCCTCCTGGCAGGGCGCGCCGGAACACGGACGCGCCCTCGGCCTCCTTTAGGTGTTCCGGACTCCCCCGAGTCCGCTCCCCCAGGAGGCCAAGTGGGGCCAGGAGTCCCAGCCCCCTGCGGCGGATCTGGTGTTAGTTCCGCCGCCGACTACCGCCTGGCCGCGGAGGACAGGGAGAGCGGCGGATCAACCACACTCCACTGAACCCACGGCCCTACCTACGGCCGCATCAGCGGTGCGACCTCCCCGCTTGAGTCGCGGAGGATAGGAGATACACTACCCTCCTCCGCGACTCTGTCTCGATGCGGAGGGGTGGGGGCGATGATGCGGTGCACGCGCCATTGCGTCCCTCGCACCGCCACCATTCCCCCGACTTCTGCCTCGGTTATGGATGGTGCGTAAGACGTCTCACTCCGTCCATCCGCACCCCCAGCCCACCGACGCATCCGCGAGCTCATCCTAACTCGCCCGAGCGGCCTCCCGGGCCGGCCTTTTTAAACGCCTTAGGGCTGGCCATTTAATTCCTCTTAGCTTCCACCGTGGTTAACTTCCACACCACGGTTAATAAGCCCCCGCTACGACAGCGGAACCCATCGGGGGGAAACCTAACCTAACTCTTTTACATGGGGAAATTTTCTTTTCCATTTATTACCCACTTTTGGTGGGGCAAGGATGGGTTATGTCGGTCGCACCGACTAAAACCCCATGGTGTTCCACCTTCGTCGCGTATAAGGGGGCTTTCACGGGGAACGGGCTTTCGCACACCTCCGCGACCCCGTTTGCCGGCAAGCCACCGAGTGGACATCCCCTTCCACCTCTTCTTCTGCTAAGTGCGCCGGAACACGGACGCGCCTTCCATCCGGCCTCCTCTGCAAGTGAGAAACGACCCCCCTGAGTCCGTTCCCCCAGAGGCCATGGGGGCCAGGAAAGCACTGCCAATCCAGCCCCCTGCGGCGGATCTGGTCTGCGGCTCCACCGCCGACCGATGTTCGGCTGCGGAGGACAGGGAGAGCGGCAACGAAACACCGACACTTCTTCCCCGCGGCCCCACCACAGCCGCATCATGCAGGTGACTTTGCTTGAGTCGCGGAGGATAGGAGAGCGGGCAACAACACCGACACTTCTCTCCGCGACTCCGCCTCGGCTACTGAGGGCGGGAAGCGCGGCCTCGCCCAATTTCCACCCCAGTAGTCCACCGACACGCTTCCGAGGTGAGCCTATGAGCCTCCCGGAGCGCCACCCGGGCCGCCATAGAGGCCTGGCCGGCCATTGGGTTCTTAGCTTCACCTCGTGGCGACCAAGCCATTGGTTACTAAGCCCTGCCATGACAAAGGAACTCCTTCGGGGGAACCTAACCTAACCTAACCTTTTTTTTTTATACATGTGTCGCCACAAGATAACTCATCTTCGCGGGGGCAAGGATGGCTATAGGCCGGACCTGCACCGACTAAAACCCTAGCAGGTTCCACCTTCGTCGCGTATGGCGGGCCGGAACGCTTTCGCACACATCCGCGACCCCACCTGCGCCGGCCGACCGACGCCCTTCTCTGGGGGAGGACATCTCCTCTCTCCACTTCTTCAGGCAAGGCAAGTAATGCCGGAACACTGGACGCGCCTTCCACCTCGGCCTCCTTTCAGGGGAAGCGGACTCCTGAGTCCGCCTCAGAGGCCATGGGGCTAGGAATTTCAGCCCCTGCGGCGGATCTGGTGTTAGTTCGCTTCGCCGACTGATGTTCGGCTGCGGAGGACAGGAGAGCGGCAACGAAACACCGACACTCCTCTCTCCCCGCGGTCCTACCATGCCGCATCACGCGGTGCGACTGTTATCGCGGAGGCAGCGGCAACGAAACACCGACACTTTCCCTCCCGACTCCGCCTTTCGGCTACTGAGTGGCGGGAAGACGCCTGCTCCGCCACATCCGGCCTTCAGCAGTTCACCGACACGCATCCGATATCTACAAAGAGCCCACCTGAGTACACCGGGCCGGCTCAGAGCGCCGAGCGGCCATTTGGGTTCCTTCTTAGCTTCACCGTGGGTGACCAAGCCACGGTTACTAAGCCCCCCGCCATGACAAAAGCGAGAACTCCTCGGGGAATCCATGGGAATGTTTACGATACCCATTTCGCGGGGCAAGGATGGGTTATGTCGGACTCGCACCGACTAAAACCCTATGCGTTCCTCCATCAGTCGCGTATGGCGGGGTCACGGAACGCTTTCGCACACATCCGCGACTTCGCTCAAGCGGCTGACCAGACGGCCCCTTCTCCGGGGAGGACACTTCCTCTCCACCCTTCAGGCAAGGCGCGCTGAACACGGACGCCTTTCCATTGGCCTCTGTAGGTGGAAGCGGACTTCGGGGGAAACTCTAACCAATCCTACCTTAACCTTAACCTAACCTAACTCTAACTCTAACTGAGTCTTTCCGCTGACGCTCGAGCCGTCACGCTTTTAAAATCGCCCGCGCTTTAAAATAGTAAAAAATAATCAAAGCGGAACGAATTTAATCGTGTTGCTATACCAAAAGATGCGGACAAACGCGTAGAGAACAGTGCAGTAGTCTAATTGTTTTACCGAAATCTGAAAATAAACATTTAAAACGGAGGCAAACATCTAATAAAAATACAACTTCCTCGGTCTGGAAACATGTGCGTAAACGCTGTGAGTTTATCGCCTGAACCCCCTGCGTTTTTTGTTGTTCACGTAGAGGGCATCAAGGCGCTACTTTCTGTGCCAATATTGATTTTCCTGCAAAGGGAAAAGAAGATATAAAGGAAAGAAGAAAATTCAGGCGGGTCATCTTCGAATCCGGGAATTTCGCGGATGGTTTTGAGCATTGTTGGTTGGAAAAGTGCCCTCCAGCTCTCCCTAGAACCAAAAGAACATCGGGACGCAAAATTGTAGAATTGCAGACATTTTATTGTCGGGTGAGTGCGAACGTCAACTTCTGACACCCCCGAAGAAAACTAAATCGATACCAACCTAGTTATTTTAATTAAATATATCGACAATATCATCGATAATAATCCTGCAAAATTTAGAATAATCGCACAGAAGCGTTATAAGCGTTTATAGTGGGACAAGCCGAAAAAAGCCACGGTTTTACGTAATTTGGAAACCCACACCTTTCGGTGTGTGTACCATTTGAAATAAATCTTGACTTAAAAGTATTGTGCTATCAAAAGTGACATTAAACATTAACTGGTGAAGCTTAGCTCACAGAACTCGGGTAGACGGCTAAGAAATTGCAAAAATTTTACTCATCCTTAAAAAGTGAGATTTCTAGTCCAATATCTGAATCTGGAGATCGAAAAGAGTGCTAACGATGCCCAATATCTGATGCTCCACTAGCCCAGGCAAAGACGCAAATTCAACAAAAAGAAACACTTTAGTAACTTTTTAACATGTTCACAACGCACCAAAGTTTAAGGACTAGTTGGTAGGAACCTAGCATGCCAGCTACGAGGACAAATTATAGAATAAGTGCATGCAAAGACTCAGAACCCCAACCCAAAAACAATAGGGACATAGACTGGACAAGCAGGGCACCAACATGTCAGGAATTGATAAAAAGTTACCAAACAAAGAAAACTTTTTATCTTCAAATTATTAAACTTTTTAGGATGGTAGCGTTAAATAGCTAAAGGCCCTCCTCGTGGACTGATGAGCTGACAGATGTCCTGGCAGGCGCGCCTTTGCCATTTAATAAATACAGGAGCTCAACTAGCACTCCATTTTAAGGACTACGAAACCTAGGACTAAATCGTAGTTAATAGCTGGTATGCATATAATAGAATGTATGTATGTAAATCTCAGAACAATGAAGCAAAGGGCTAAAAAGTTACAGGCAAGATAATCAAAGCAACATAACAGCGCAACGATCGATGCGCTTTAACAAAGAAAACTTTTTATCTTTCTAATATGTTCCTTTCTACGGGGAAAGCACAACGATCAAAAAGCCTTCGTGGAACTCTTGGGGTTCTGATCAGACATCCTCAAACAAAATAGAATAAATGATGTCTGGAAAGGAAGCATTGATACGCGCTTGTCCCTCGTGTCATCCTCCAGCAAAGCAGCGAAGGCCCCTGTCGATTACAGGATGGTTTAATCTCCACACCGCCATCATGAGGGGAGCTCCAAGAAATAGGAACGCAATCGGAGCATAATTACCCCAGCTGGCGCCTGAACTCGATGCGATCTCGGTGAATCTGAGCTGAAGGAAATACCTGTGGAAAACAGAACTGAGGGGATGAATGGTCCGACGCAGACAGCATAGTAAGGCAGAATGAGCATTCTACCCCTATCTGAAAGGGACTGGCGTCTTCTATGGACTCCACAAATACCCGCGCCAACGAGCTACTACAAGCTCGGAAAAGAAGCTCTATAAAGGCTGGAAACATGGCGCGAAAATAAGGCCGAAGTTCACGAGTGCCTACAAGCTCAGAAATCACACTATCTTCTAGATTCCAGATCCAGACATAGGGTGGCACTCTGAGCAGAAACGCACCAGAGCGGCTAAGGAACTGATACGCCTGCGGAGAGCGCACACTAGCTTACTGGAAGAACTGCAGGTAGAGAGCATAAGCAGACTTAATGACTGCGAGGAAACAATGTCAAGCAATCTACAGGATCGCAGAAGACATAAAAGCATGGCTTAACTTCGAGCTGACGATCCTATCAAGAATATCGCAGTTATATACAAGGACTCCAAAGATCTATCCTCCCGCTCACCGTCGCTTTCCCAAGGGACGAAAATCAGGAAGCAAAGCACACAGGCGCAATGAACAACAACTGGAGGCACTTAGTAGGAAATGAGCAATTCGTTGAGGAACAGCTTGAGAACTGAGCTGATCTTCACCTACGGCACGAGGATGGAAACATGTGCGTAAACCTCAGAATTCAACCGCCACGCAATGACACACTGCACACCGAACCAGTCAAATGCGAAAAGAGATGAAAGTGATATCAGAGGCCTACTAGAGACGCATGAGGCAAAACCGCTGCATCACAAAGCCCCACTTCACCAGGGCAGAGTTATGAATGACCTGCGAGACTTCCCTGCTTCATTACTTAGCAGTCTGAGAGAAGCTGGCAGACATGGACGATCTCAAGGACCTGCAGTGCCTAGCGCCAAATCTACAACAGCCGCGGGAGTTGGTATCGAAATCGCACTGTCGGAAACCAGGCAGCAGCTGACGGACTTAATCGCCCCAATTAAACTCAGCTGCAGAAGCAGCTACAAGACAGGGACACAGAAGAAGGAGGGAACCTTGCAGCTGGTAGATCGCAAACGAACCAAGCCAAATAACTCCGAACAACGAAAATCCATCGAGAGCCACCGCCGCCGATATAACTTTAGTCGAATTGCAGACCGCCACCCAGCGAGGACATTGTGAGGAGGATAAGACAGGCCGACGTTGCCGACAGAGGCATAGGCGTCACGGGGATTCGAAGGCAAGAGACCAGCGGGTCATAGTAAGCTGCGAGACGGTTGAGGAAACGATCCTTTAGCGACGCTCCTCTACGCAACCCACCAGACACTCTCAGCAAGACCCTGAAGAACAAACCCCCAGATTAGACTAACAGGATTAATCAATTTGAGCGACTCATAGCTCACCGACACCATCCTAAGGCAGAACACCAACCTCCTGAAAGAGGTACTGGCAGAAAATAGAGCAATGTAGAGCGTTAAGCAATTAAAGGCCGTAATGACACTCTCACAAACGCAGTTCTGGAGACGACTCCCAAACTATGGAAAGTGTTGATAAAACAACAGGATCTGAGTAGGGTATCAAATGATCACTGCTGTCGACCAGTCTCCTATCGTACAATGCTTTATGCATGGGATTCGCTTTATTTAGCACGAACCTGCCAGTTAAATTGTGTGGGTACCTGCTCTGGAACCCACGACACGAGACTGGTTCAAAGCGCCTTCATAACCCCAGGCGCGTAAACTGCACTAACTCAGGCAACCACCGTCACAATACATCCAGCATACAGCAGCGAGTGCGACCACTGAGGAAGCGGACCGCTTGGCACGGTCCAGAGTGCAGTACTGCTAAAGGCAACGATCGAAACATGCAGACACACTTATGAATCACCGGGCAAATCCCAGGTTGCGGGCCAGCCACGAAAGACCTCATAGCGACAGCATCCAGAGACAACGTAGCGATACTACTACTTCAGGTCCCCATGTAGAATAAGGGCCGTCTGTCCTGCGCCGCCAACGTTATACAAATTCTGGGCCGGGACCCGTTAAATCAGCAGTCGTTGTTCTGCACAGATCCATCAAACCACGCGCAATCAAACTATAATAACTAGTAAACATAGTCGCTACCAAATTGCTATTACATCCATAACACCGACATTGAGTGATTAACGCCTACCTCGAGGGAATAAAGCATTATCGAGGAAGACATACGCACCCTTTAATCAATGCATCGATAAACTTGAAACGAAAACGCTAATATTGGCAGGAGACCTAAACGCCAAGAGTCCCTGGTGGGCAGCCCATCGGAAGACTCCGAGGGGAAATCAAGCCATTGTGAACTTTCTGGCACACAGGGGACTCTCAGTCCTCAACAAAGGCTCTACACCCACCTTCACATACAATACGCGGGGCAAAATATATTCCAGTAACGTGGACGTTACCGCGGTGTCAGCTGACCTGCTTCCTAACACACTTCACTGGCGAGTCGACCCTGATCTAGCCGTCTTTCCGATCACCGTCCAATAAGCTTCCAACTGGCACTACACCGAAATTCCTCAAGCAAACTCCAAACCCACAACAAGGATATATAATACTAAGCGGGCTAACTGGAACAAATTCAGACAGACCCCTGTCCGGAGAACTGAGAGGCAGAGGCACAAACAGAAAACCATATCGACAGCATAACCCGGGAGGATCAACTGGAAGCCGCTGTGACACAAGTTACCGAAGCTATCGGTCTCTCCTGCGAAGCATCCATTCCTATGGGATCCAAGAAAACTCACGAACCAAATCGCACTGGTGGAATCGTGACTTAGCCAACCAAAAGAGGATAGTGATCAGACTACGGAGGAGGATCAGCGGCGCAAACACGCGCAGAAAACCCTTCGTGATTGCCGAGTAATTCCTCTCGCTTACAAAAGAAGCATACAAACTGCAAATACAATCGGCAATCACGAGAGAGTTGGAAGAATTTCTGTGCAAGCCAGAAAAGAGAGAGCATGTGGGAGCGAGTCTACCGAGTGCTCAAAATCAGCGGGGAAAAAGACGACGAGCTACTCAACGACTTCAAACAGCAACATGTTTCACCAGAGGGCTCGGCCGCTTCCGGTGGTGACACTTTTTTCCCAGTAGACCTCAAGGAAACCGACGAACCTGATCACACAGCCAAGAATAAACTGATGAGATCTGGCGACAATCTCCTGCAATCCGGGAATAACACCGAACCTTTCAAAAGCGAGGAAGTCCTAAGGTAAACACATGAACCCGAAAAAGGCACCAGGAGAGGACGGATTCACATCACGAACTTCTTCTGGGCTGAAGCAGGAATCATGGTGGCAATGTATAATGCCTGCCTAAGAATAGGGTGCTTCCCAAGATCGTGGAAAAAGCAATCATAAAGTAATCCCAAAACCAGGAAAACGGATTATTCCATTCCTGAAATCATTCAGACCAATCGGCTTACTCCCGGTCTTGGGAAAGGTCCTCGAAAAGTTGTTTACTAACAGAGTTGTATGGACACTCGAGAATAGCTGCGCACTCAGCCCAAGGCAATATGGATTCAGAGCACAGAGAAGCACGGAGGACGCCTCTACGATGCCATGACCGTGATCAAGGCGGGCCCCAGGCATCACAAATTGATCGCGGTCGTGTCTCTAGACATCGAGGGAGCGTCTGACAACGCATGGTGGCCACCATCTTCAACCAACTTGCCAACAGAAATATTGACTCTAAAACCTTGACTGGTGCGCAGCCATTCCCCAGACCGAACAGTGAGTTGCGATACGCGGGAGCCCGAGCCCACAAGAAAACCATCATATTGTATCCAAGGATCCACCTGCGGACCGATCCTCTGGAATGTACAGCTTCTGACCCACCAGGAGTCGGAAAACCTCAGGGCACACGTGCAGGCCTTCGCTGATGACATATTAATCGTCGCGGCGGAGAACAGCACGGAGAGACGGAGTCGGTCCTCCCAGAGGCCTTCGCAGCTATATCCAACTGGGGCAAGGCCCACAAAATGCGCTTTGCCGCCCATAAGACTCCAAGCAATTTCGTCACCAAACGACTCAAATACCAAAAGCCAAAGGTGGTATTCCAGGGAACCGAGATTCCTCTTACTGGTAGCCTGAAAGTTCTGGGTCTCACCATAGACTCAAACTTGAACTTTGGCGAGCACATCTCTGACAGGCACAAAAAGGCAGTTAACATATACAAATCTGTCTCAAGGGCGGCGAGCGCAGGTTGGGGGCTCAACAGCTGCATCCTCCGAACTTTATATGCAACGGTCGTAGAACCTACCATCCTGTACGCGGCTAATGTCTGGGCTGAGGCAAAGGATAGGAAACAGACCCGCCGACTGCTTGACAACATCACCAGGTGCTTCGCAATACGCATTGCAAAAGCCCATAGGACAACATCTACCATAGCATCGGCGGTTCTGGCAGACATTTTGCCGCTAGACCTCAGAGCCAGGGAACAACAGGAAATTTACGAAATAAAAAAGAGGAAAACAGTTCCCAGGTTTCGTGAAGAGGACTGAACGAAGGAGAAGTCCTTCGCAACTTCCTCACCCGGCACGCCGAAAGACGTTTAAACTTTACAGAAGTTAGTACCATGGACGATCTAAAAGCTTACACTGGATCAAACCCTTGGTCGTACTGATGGAAGCAAGTTGACGGAAAGGTCGAAGCGGCGGTCTCCATCTGGGCAGGAGACAGGGAAATATTTAAAACGACGCTCAGACTGAGAGTTATTGTAGCGTATATCAAGCGGAACTAGCGGCCATCAGAAGGGCGCTCGAGGTCACCGCAGGAAGACTAAAGACAACCACCCAAGTCACCCTCCTGAGCGACTCCAAGTCGGCTATTCAGAGCGTGTGTAACCCGGCGTCCTCAACTTCTGGCAGCCGAATCGCGAAAACTCATAAAGCGATGGAAAGCAAGGGTCGTAACATAAACCTGGCCTGGATTAAGGCACACTCTGGCTTCCCAGGAACGAAAGAGCGGATGAACTCAGTAAAAGAAAGCGGCGACAAAATCAAAAGAGTCCCCACATACGATAAGTTTCACTCTTCGCAAAGCGGGTCATACGGGAAGACACAATTATCATCTGGCAAGACTCAAGGCATTAAATATAATTTCTACAGGTTCCATAAAAACGTTTTTTAAGGACATTAAAACAGCACACAAAATCCTCAGGGGCGTTGATCACTCCAATGTCCGATCCCAGTATCTGACCGGACATGGCGGAATAAAGTACTATTTGCACAAATTTGGAATTGCTTCCGATCCATTTTGTGCATGCAATAATACGAGTTTAGAAACCATCGAACACATACTTGTAGAGTGCCCTAGATTCGCTCTACATCGCCATAATTGCGAACACAAAATGGATCGGACAATCACCAGGGATGACATTGCGGGGATCGTGCAGAGCGACGAATGCAGGGACACATTCTTTGACTACTGTCAGGTAAATCATGCGCTTGGCGGCGAGGGCAAAACGGCTCTACCGCAACCTAGTAGCAATCCTATATATCGACAAATTAGAGTAAAATCGTCCTAACTATCACATACATTCAATTCTAATTTAAAAACCGCAAACATTATTATTCTTATACCATCATTCATTATAACAAATTATATCAACTTGACATAACTATTAATAAATATAAGATTTACGCATGTATCAAGAACTTATGATTATAAATTAAATATAATAATTAATAAAATAAGCAATTAAATAATAAATCTCATATTTTAATATATATAATTAATAATGCATATCACATTGTAAATGCAATCTAATGTTTGTAATGATTCAGAAGGTCTGTTCCTGCGAGGAACAGACAGACACGAAAATCCAAAGATCAAATTTATCTATTATATGTACTAATTTGCACCACTCAAGCCATTCAATCTTGTTTTATGTAATTAATGTATCTTATGTTACCTATTAATGTAACTCAATTAAAAATATTGTAAGCCGAGCCGAAGAGGAAAAAAAAAAAAATCATAATAATAATACCAAAACCCACCTGAAAACGCCGCATTCCCAGAGTTCATCCCATTGAAATAAAATTGCTGAATGATTAACATCAGCAGGGCTGGCGAGGCCCCAAAAACAAAAAACCTAACCTAACCCAACCTAACCTAACCAACCTAACCAACCTAACCTAACCTTTTTTTTTTACATGGGGAAATGCCCACGCTATTACCCACTGCGGGGGCAAGGGTGAGTTATGTCGGACTCGCACCGACTAAAACCCCATGGTGTTCCACCTTCGTCGCGTATGGCGGAGCCACGGGAACGCTTTCGCACACCTCCGCGACCCCGCCTGCGCTGGCCGGCAAACCGGCCCCTTCTCCGGGGAGGACATCCCCTCTCCACCCTCTCAGGCAAGGCGCGCCGGAACACGACGCGCCTTCCATCTCGGCCTCCTCTGTAGGTGGGAAACGGACTCCCCGAGTCCGCCCCCAGAGGCCATGGGGCCAGGAAAGCACTAAGCCAACCCAGCCCCTGCGGTGGATCTGGTCTGCGGCTCCACCGCCGACCGATGTTCGGCCGCGGAGGACAGGAGAGCGGCAACGAAACACCGACACTCTTCTTCCCCGCGGCCCCACCACAGCCGCATCACGCGGTGCGATTCTGTTGAGTCAGTGGAGGACAGGAGAGCGGCAACGAAACACCGACACTCCTCTCCCTCCGCGACTCCGCCTCGGCTACTGAGGGCGGGAAAGACGGCCTCGCTCCGCCACATCCGCCCCAGCAGTCCACCGACACGCATCCGGAGGTTAGCTCACAAAGAGCCCACCTGAAAGCGAAGCCACTCGGGCCGGCCTCAGAGCGCCTTAGGCCGGCCATTTGGGTTCCTTCTTAGCTTCACCGTGGGTGACCAAGCCACGGTTACTAAGCCCCCGCTACGACAAAGCGAGAACCCTGGGGAACCTAACCTAACCTAACCTAACCTTTTTTTTTTTTTACATGGGGAAATGCCTACGATACCCACTGCGGGGGCAAGGGTGGGTTATGTCGGACTCGCACCGACTAAAACCCCATGGTGTTCCACCTTCGTCGCGTATGGCGGGGCCACGGGAACGCTTTCGCACACCTCCGCGACCCCGCCTGCGCTGGCCGGCAAGCCGGCCCCTCCTTCGGGGAGGACATCCTCTCCACTTTCCAGGCAAGGCGCGCCGGAACACGGACGCGCCTTCCATCTCGGCCTCCTCTGTAGGTGGGAAACGGACTCCCCGAGTCCGCCCCCAGAGGCCATGGGGCCAGGAAACCCCAGCCCCTGCGGCGGATCTGGTGATAGGCTCCGCCGCCAACCAATGTTCGGCCGCGGAGGACAGGGAGAGCGGCAGGATCAACCACACTCCACTGAACCCGCGGCCCCACCACGGCCGCATCAGCGGTGCGACCCCCGCTTGAGTCGCGGAGGATAGGAGATACACTGCCCTCCCTCCGCGACTCCGTCTCGGATGCGGAGGGTGGGGGTGACGATGCGCGGTACTGGTGCTACCAGTCCCCGCACCGCCACCCCATTCCCCGACTCCGCCTCGGCTGCGGATGGTGCGGAGGACGGCCTCGCTCCGTCCATCCACTCCCCTGGGCAGCCCACCGACACGCATCCGGGCGAGCTCAACTCTAACCCGCCCGGAGCGGTGCTCTCCCGGGCCGGTCTTTAAAACGCCTTAGGCCGGCCATTTGGGTTCCTTCTTAGCTTCACCGTGGTTAACTCCACACCACGGTTACTAAGCCCCCGCTACGACAAAGCGAGAACCCTTCGGGGGAACCTTTTTTTTTTACATGGGGAAATGCCTACGCATACCCACTTGCGGGGCAAGGGTGGGTTATGTCGGACTCGCACCGACTAAAACCCCATGGTGTTCCACCTTCGTCGCGTATGGCGGGGCCACGGGAACGCTTTCGCACACCTCCGCGACCCCGCCTGCGCTGGCCGGCAAGCCGGCCCCTCCTTCGGGGAGGACATCCTCTCCACTTCTCCGCAAGGCGCGCCGGAACACGGACGCGCCTTCCATCTCGGCCTCCTCTGTAGGTGGGAAACGGACTCCCCGAGTCCGCCCCCAGAGGCCATGGGGCCAGGAAAGCACTAAGCCAACCCAGCCCCTGCGGTGGATCTTTGTCCGTGTTCACCGCCGACCGATGTTCGGCCGCGGAGGACAGGAGAGCGGCAACGAAACACCGACACTCCTCTTCCCCGCGGCCCCACCACAGCCGCATCATGCGGTGCGACACCCGCTTGAGTCGCGGAGGATAGGAGAGCGGCAACGTAACACCGACACTCCTCTCCCTCCGCGACTCCGCCTCGGCTACTGAGGGTGGGAAGGCGGGCCCGGCTCCGCCACTTCCACCCCCAGCAGTCCACCGACACGCATCCGAGGTTAACTCATAAAGAGCTCACCTGGAGCGGTTACCTCGCGCTCGCCTCTTAGAGCGCCTTAGGCCGGCCATTTGAGTTCCTTCTTAGCTTCACCGTGGTTAACTCCACACCACGGTTATTAAGCCCCCGCTACGACAAAGCGAGAACCCTTCGGGGGTCGGGGAACTCTAACCTAACCTAACCTAACCTAACCTAACCTAACCTAACTGAGAGAGACAGGAGTCCAGAGACAGAGACAATAGATAAGGAGAAGAAGGCGATAGAACCGGAACAGGGTCACGAGACAAGAAAAGAAGAAGTAGAAAACACATTTTAAGAAAGTTAGAGGAACATGGAAACTTCTAGAAGAAAACAAAAAAGAAATGGAAAAACTAAAGGAGCAGTTAAAGAGGCAAGAAATTAGGAAGATAGGCGATCCTACGCAAATGTTGCGGCCAGACTATGGAGGACATCGCCAGCAGAGAACATGGCCATGCACTCCGTGGCGATTACATCTACGGATGAAAGAGAAACAGGAGATCAGGTGATAAACAAAATAAGAAAGGCAATAAATGCTACAGAAGTAGGCCTTAGAATAGATAAAATAAGGAAAGCAAAAGCGGACAGGAAAGTGATAGTGGGATGTAGCACGCAAGAAGAGGTGAACAGAGTGAAAGACAGAATAAAGAAAGCAGGTACTTTGAATGTTGATGACGTCAAAATAAAGATCCATTGGTGATACTGAAGGACGTCATGCAGTATAACACCGATGAGGACGTAGTAAAGCTATCAAGGCTCAGAACAAACATCTTTTCAGGATGTCATCGGGGAAGACCTACGAATGGAGGTCAAGTACAGGAAAAAAGACTAGGAACCAACTCACAGCACATATAGTGATGAAAGTCTCACCTCGACTGTGGAACCGCCTAACGGAGGCAGGGTGGCAAGACGTGGATCTGCAGCGGATAAGAGTGGCCGATCAATCCCGCTGATACAATGCTCCAGATGTTTGGGGTATGGGCACAGCAAGAAATTATGCACTGAAACCGCAGATGTCTGTAGCCATCATGGGGCCTACACCAGAACGGAGTGCACCGCCTGGCTCTCCGGAGAAGTACCGAGCTGCCGGAATTGCACGAAGGCTAAGATGGAGAAAAGGACCACAACACATTTAGCATGGAGGCCAGAGAAAGAGGTGGAGACCCTGGCTAGATCGACGGTGGCATATTGCTAAGGGCGTCCAAGGCAGGTAGCACTCCAAATGTCATCAGTAACCACTGGTATCACGCGGTCCAAGCAAACCTTCAAAGGAGTGAACTCGCCACGGCCGAATTAATCATCGAGGCAGCTAGGCGGAAAATAACGTTCGCCATAGTCCAGGAGCCCTATATCGGGCGGACGTGAGATGCGACACTACCAGGGCACAAGAATAGTACAATGTCATACCCGAACCACCGGGAAGTGATCATATTGCCATTGTACTGTTCGACGACACCATTGACGTCACACAGTGCCCGACCTCACAACTGAGAACATAGTTGTTGCCAAATTGAGAACAGGGGCCTGGGAGATAGGAGTGGTGTCGGTGTACCTGGAAGGTGATAAGCCCATTGATCCATACCTGACTCTATTAAGGCGGCCGTGGAGGGTTTGAGGACTGGAAGCGTGATACTGGGTGGAGACGTGAACGCGTGGAATACGTGGTGGGGCAGCCGGGAAGTGGATAATAGGGTTGAGTTAGCGGCCACATTGATGAACTGGAGCTCCATATACTCAACCAGGGACTGAGCCCACCTTCGACACCATTAGAGGTGGGAAGAGATTCTCTAGCTGCGTCGATATAACAACCTGTTCGACGGACCTGCTCGGTAGAGTGGAGGACTGGAGGCTCTCTGGAGAGATATCTAGCTCGGACCACAAGGCAATCCTATTCAGTATAAATTTGGAAAAATCTGTAGGCGTAGACGTTAAAAGAACAACACGAAAGCATAATACAAAGAAGCAGAATTGGAGCGAGTTTTGTGAGAAACTCTGCCTATTCTTGGAAGGACAGGAACATTACTAAAACAGAAGTAGAAACGATAAAAACAAAGAAGAATTAGATAAAGTAATAGATAATTATGCAAAACCATCGTAAAACATGTGAAAATACAATGCCGAAATTAGAGAGCAGCATCGAACAGGGTTGCCTTGCGGACCAAAGAGCCGTCAAAACTCAAAGGAAGTCTCCAGGTTGAAGCGACGAATATCCTACGCTGCGCCGGTGCGTCGAGAGCTGGTCGTCGGACAGTATATCGATGCAAAAGAAAGATACCATCTGGAGATGAAGACGGCTCAGACTACTAGTTGGAAACAGTTCTGTGGTAGACAGAACTGAGAAACAATGTGGGATGGGGTATACAGGGTGATAGGTCGCACAACCGTTAGACAAGAAGATATCCCTCTTGTCAGGATGGTAGAGCCTTGGGCGGTGAGGAATCAGCCAGAATCTTGGTGAGACCTTTACCCGGAGGATAAAGCCGAAGATGATGACTCGAGCACAGGCAGGTCAGAGCAGTTGCTGGAATTGTAAATAAAGATCTCATGACGAGGCCCCAGGACCCACCCTTTACAATGGAGGAGCTGATGTGGGCCGCGAACAGCTTTAATCCGAAAAGGCTCCTGGCATGGACGGCCTCACAGCAGATATTTGCGTGGCGGCCATTACCCTGACCCGGCACTGTTTCTAGCGCTCATCAACAAGTGTCTCAGCCTTGCACACTTCCCGGCTAGTTGGAAAGAGGCAGGATAGTGGTGCTCAGGAAACAGGGGAAAGAAGACTACACTCCACCCCAAATCATACAGGCCGATTGGGCTATTGCCTGTATTGGGGAAGACTGGCGGAAAGGCAATCATCCGGCGGGTCAAGTGGTATACCGTACCTGGGATCAGTCCGAATCAGTATGGCTTCATGCCGCAGCGTAGCACCGAGGACTCCCTCTATGAAATGATACAGCCAGAGGAGACAATTAGTGAACAAAAAGCTGATTGTGCTTGTGTCACTTGACATAGAGGGAGCCTTCGACAGCGCGTGGTGGCCGGCCATACGATGCAGACTGGCGGAAACTGGGTGTCCAGCGAATCTGAGACGCCTTGTTGATAGCTATTTTGAGGATAGATCAGTGCGTCTCAGGTATGCTGGGGCGGAATGTGTCAGGCAGACAACAAAGGGTGCGTACAAGGATCCATAGGGGGTCCAATATTCTGGAACTTGTTGCTGGATCCATTGTTGAGGAGCTGAGTGGCAGGGGAGACCACTGCCAAGCTTTTGCAGATGATGTGGTCCCACTCTTCGGGGAACACGGCACTAGAAGTGCAGGAGCGGGCCACGCTGCCCCTCGAACATGTTCGGAAGTGGGGAATCAAAACAAACTTAAATTTGCACCACATAAGACCCAAGCAATGCTGATCACAAACAAGTTAAAATACGATTCACCACTTCAGTATGGGAGGGGAACGCACTGCTCGTCCCATGACATAAAAATACTGGCCTCACAGTTGACTGTGGATTAACATTCAATACACACGTCAAGAATGTTACAAGGTACAAAACCTCTATGGTCAGCTGGTGAGAGCTGCAAAGATACAGTGGGGTCTGAACCCTGAGATAATTAGGACAATCTACATGGCCGTTGTCGAACCAGTGGTGCTATATGCGGCGAGCGCATGGGCTCCGGCAACCAAGAAAGTGGGAGGAAGAAACAGCTTGACATGGTGCAACGCGGCTTCGTGCAGAAGATTATAAAGGCCTACAAAACAGTCTCGCTAAATTCGGCCCTACTGCTCGCTGGGCTGCTTCCTCTGGATCTGAGGGTGAGGGAAGCAGCCTCCCTTTACGAAATAAAGAAAGGATACTCCCAGCGGGTAGTGGGAGATCGAGATTTGGAGATCAAAGCAGACTATGTGGAGATGCCACATCCCACAGATCAGGAGTCTGCAGTTCTTATGTCTGGATGACGGTGCACAGGTGGACCAGCTTGAAAGTACGGAAGTCAAAATATTCACTGACGGAAGCAGGATAGAGAATAACGTCGGCGCGGCTCTATCAATATGGAGAGACTCCGTGGAGACGAGTACCCGAAAGCTAAAGCTGGGACACTTCTGCACCGTCTACCAGGCGGAACTGTTGGCTCTGCTTGAAGCCACCAAATACGTGCTCCAAAATTCTGCACGGAGCTGCAGTATATACTGCGACTCAGGTCTGCTCTCCAGACAGTAGTCCAGGACATCTCCCTTCATCCCCTTGCGGTGAGAGCTAGAGAAAACATCACTCAAATCAAAAAGCAAGGAAAAGTTTTAAGACTCTACTGGATTAAAGCCCACGCAGGATAGAGGGAAACGAGAGAGCAGACCAACTTGCAAAAGAAGCTGCAATGAAAATAAAAAGAAAGCCGGATTATGAGTTGTCCGATTTCTTCGTCAAGCGACAAATCCGAATGGAGTCGCTCGACGAATGGAATCGGCGATTTAAAGAAGGTGACACAGCATCTACGACCAAACAATTCTTTCCGGATGCCATCAACGCGTATCCCATAGTTCGAAAAATAGAATTGGACCCAACGGTAGTACAAATAATGACAGGGCACGGGGTTCTCCGAGTACTTGCACAGGTTCAAATGCAAGGAGAGCTCTGCGTGCGTCTGTATATGATATTAAGGTGGAAAGTGTGATCCACCTTATCACAGAATGTCCAATATACTGCAGGGAAAGAAATGATTTAGAAATACAGCTACAAGTAGAAATAACTAAAAACAATATACACGAAATTATAAGTTGTAAGGAATCTAGGAATAAGTTTATAAGTTACTGTAAATATATAGCAAAGAAAGTTATAAATAAGAATAAATAAATATGTACAATAAAAGAGTCAGATTTACTATATATGCTTTAGTAATTATATTCATTTAAACATATACTACTATATATATATGGTATTGTATGTTTAGTCTTTATTATTATTATATTTTATTTTAAATAGTTATACAATATACATATAAAGTATTATGAAAAAAAAAAAAAAAAAAAAAAAAAAAAAAAAAAAAAAAAAAAAAAAAAATGCTAGAAAATATAAGTTTAGAATATAACTGTAGAACTAAGGTAGATAAGACATAGATATATGAATGATTGGTACGTAGATATTAAGGTCAAATGGATATTTGTAATTGTAAATATAACACGCAATAATGAAGCAACGTATATTTTAAAGCAAAAATTAAGTACATAGATAATAATTGTAAAAGCGCAATAAAGTCCCTGAGTTCACATGTCAGGGAACAAACATGCCAGACTCCCAAAAAATGGGGTCACAAATAAAAAAAAAAAAACCTAACCTAACCTAACCTTTTTTTTTCGTGGGGAAATGCCTACGCATACCCGCCCTCGCGGGGGCAAGGGCGGGTTATGTCGGACTCGCACCGACTAAAACCCCACGGTGGTCGCCACCAACGCTCGCGAGGGGTCGCGGGATCTCCGTTAGGAACGCAACCGCAACCCCCCTGCGCTTCGCTGGGATAGCCTGTCCCGGGCGTGCGTGAAGATCGCACCCCAGAACCCTCACGGAACTATCACGACGACACGGTACCACGTCGTGCCGTCGTCCTCCTCGGGGTCGCTATTACTGGACGGTCGGAGCCCCCACTCCGATCGTCAGCGACCCGTAGGGCCCCGTTTACGGTAGGGGATCACCGATAGGAGGGCCGTGACGAGGCGCGCGAGCGCCGCGTCGGCCCCGTCTCCGAGCAGGATCGGTCCTCTCTGTCCTGCCTTCCGGCAGCCTGACCATTACGGTCTCGCAGAAGGAGGCTACGGCCCTCCACGCCGATTCCCGCGCAGCATCGCCGACACGACTGCTGGCAGGACAGGTTCCGTCCGATGTGACCGACCAAGACCCGCCGCTCGGCTTCCCACGCCGGGCAAGCGGCGAGCGTGTGCGATGCGGAGTCTTGATCGTTGCCGCCACAGTGGAAGCAATTCGCCGTCGCCTCGCGACCGATCTTACAGGTAATCACCGAAGCAACCGTGCCCGGTGATCACCTGCGTAAGTCTGTAGGTGAGTCTTCCTCCTCGTCGCTGCATCCAGGCTTCGAAGACCGGCAGGAATGCTCCGACGACGCGTTTGCGCGCATTCTGCTCCTCGCGGAGCCTTGCGCGCCACGTCGCGAATGCGATACGTCGTTCCTGCCGTTTTACCGCCTCGAGCGTTTCTTCTGGCTCGCCACCACCGCTCTGGCGTAGGACGCGAATCCGGTGATACACCCTCGCGTCCATGTCCGCCAGAATATCCAGAGGTGGAAAGCGAGCCAGGATTGTCGCCGCCTCGAACGATACCGTCCGGTATCCTCGTACGACCCGTATGGCTATCCTACGCTGGACGCTGTAGATTTTAGTCCTACAGCGTCGGATGGCCAACCTCTTCGCCCATACGGGCGCCCCATAGAGGGCTACGGATCGTACGACCCCGGCATAGAGGCGGCGAACTTCACTCGGTCCCCGAGATTGGGCAGCAGTCTGTGCATAGCACCCGCTACCCTCTCGATCCGGGGACCAGGCGCTCGAAGTGCTCTTCGAAGCCCCAGCGACTGTCCAGAGTGAGGCCTAGGCAATTTCCGCGCGTACCGCCCCACTCTGACTTCAGACTCACCTACTCGGACGCACGAGTCGGGTGGTTCCTGCTCCGCGGCAGTTTGTGGAACCATAGCGCCTCGGTCTTGTGAGGCGCTACCTCCAGTCCCAACTCGTGGACTTTGGCGACGACGATTTCCGCCCCAAGCTCGGCGAGCTCCTTGGTCCTCTCGAAGGAGTCCCGCTGGCGACCACCAACGTGTCGTCAGCGTAACAGACGACATATACGCCAGCGGGGAGTTTCGACTCGCAGAACAGAGTCGTAGGCGAGATTCCACAGTAACGGGCCCAAAACCGACCCCTGTGGAACCCCACACTGGATCTCCTCCGGATCCTCGTACCGTCTCGGTCCATGTACAAGATGTACCTGTCGCGCAAGTAGTCCGCGATCACGCCTTGCAGGTAGGGGAACACCATGGTGTAAAAGTCCCCCTTATCGCGTCCCAGGGCAGGGAATTAAAGGCGCTGACGATATCAATGTTTATCGCCAACGCCACGCCGCCCCGGGACACAGCCTGCTCCGACAGGGGAGCGGACGCGCAGAACCGCGTCGATGGTGGAACGCCCCGTCGGAAACCGAACTGGTTTTCGGCGAGATCGGGACCGACACGCGACAGATGCCCGTTGAGACGGGCGGCAAGAATTCTCTCGAATAACTTGCCAGCCTCGTCCAACAGGCATATGGGACGGTACGCAGAGGGAGAATCTGCGACTCTGTCTGCCTTCTTCAAGAGGACCATTCGGGCCTCCTTCCAGGCCCTAAGGGAACGAGGCGTTACGGAGGCAGCTGGTGAACAGCTGCCTCAGCCTGTTCCTCGAGGGTAGCCAGACTCAACACCCAGACCCGGCCGGGAATTCCGTCGGGTCCTGGCGCGGTGTTCCGGCCTTTCAAGCGGCCCACGGCTCGGTCCAGCTCCTGTGCGGTCACCCCCATTTCGTCACTCCAATGACACGGAGATTGGGGTAGACTGAGGACTTGACCGACCCTCCGGAAAGAGCGAGCTAATCACTCTTCCCAAGAGGGCCGGATCTAGAGTTTCCGTCACCGGGGCGTCCAAGGACGGAGCTTTCCTAGCACCATCCTGTACGGACGCCCCACGGATCCTCGTTGAGTCCCTCCAGGAGCTCTCTCCAGGACCGAGACCTGGCGTTGCAGACAGCTGCCTGCAACGCCTTCGTGGCCGCTCGATACGCCTCGTAGAGTCTGGCTATCTCCTCACTCGGAGCTCGCCTTCGCCTCCTTCGGGCTCTGGTGTACTGGCGGCGGCTCCGCAAGCAGATCGCTCGCAGCTCCGCGATCTCTGCCGACCACCAGTACACCGCCCCGCGCTTGGGGCGACCGGTCAGGGCATCGACGCGTCACAAATACGCGTCATCGTGTCCCGGAACCAGTTCGCTTCCACTTCCGGATCGGACGGAACCTCTTCGGCGCTTTCTGGCCATATTGCAACGTTGGCGGCGGCCCTGAGCAAGTCTCGGTCTAGCCGCTTGAGACACCAACGTCGCGTGTGACTGCCTTCTCGGCGGCTGGTGACAGCGTCGGGGCGGCGGATTGCAAGATCGAATAAAATATGGCGGTGGTCGGATAACGTGACCACCTCCTCTGCAACCCGCCAGCCCGACAACATGCGCATCGCAGCGGGAGTCGCCCATGTAAGATCCACGACCGACTCCCCTGCCACCGCACGCACGTGCTTACGGACCCCGATTTGCCAATCGGAGGTCCAATCCAGCCGCCCATTCCATCACCGTCTCTCCTTCGACTGTCGCTGGATTCCCCACGCCCTGGAGTGGGCGCTGAAGTCTCCCAGGACAATCGACGGACGAGGGAGGCACCTGCGAACGCAGAGTGCCACCTCGTCCAGGTACACCTCGTAGTCGGCGAGGGACTTCTGCGGGAGAGACGTAGCAGCCACCATGGCCAGGGTGCCCCATTGCACTGCAACAAAGCCCTGACCCTTCCCAATAGGGAGCAGGGTGGGGACACCCTCTCCACCCCCAGTAGATCGCTACGGAACCCAGCTCATCGCCGAACCAGTGAGGGTGGTCCGGCACGGCATAGGGCTCCGCCACTGCCAGAGCAACCCGGCACTCCGCAATGGTCTGCATAAACAAATGCTGAGCATTGCGGCAGTGGTTCAGGTTGCTCTGAAGGACCTTGAGGGGTGCGAAGAGGCCTACGCGACCTCCATCCCCGAGCTGGTGCTCGGTTGCGGCTGGTGCCGCTGGGACTGCTGCTGCGCTTGCGGGGCAGGAGGAGATGGTTTTCTCCCGCTCTTCTTTGATGGTGGGGCGCACCTCTTACCAAGACGATGGTTAGAGGGCAGCCCCAGGTCCGGAGCACAGGGACATTTGAGTGCAAGAGCTTTGCACTCTCTGGCCCTGTGCCCGGTTTCCCCACAAGCGTAGCAGCGCGTGCTCCGGTTCGCCTGGTTAGGGCACCTGCTACCAACGTGCCCTTCTCCAGGCACTGGAAGCAGTGCATGGGCCTGGGATCCAAGAGTTCCACCCCAGCAGATCCCCAGCCCACGCGTACACGCCCAGCGGTCACCAATTTACGCAGCACCGCTGCGGGGCACCGCACCCAGCACGTGCCCATACGCATGGGTGTTCTGTGGACCTCTCCGACCTTCACGTCGTCCACCGAACACCCTCCAGCCTCGGCCACAGCCGCCGCGACATCGCTCGGGCTGACGGCATCATCGAGGTCCTTCACACGAATGTCGCCCGACTTGACCGGGCGGCCAATCCGGACGTCCATTTCTGAAAGGACCTCCCGCATTTTGTCGCGAGACCATCCGCCCTCGAGCTGCAATCAGGACCGCTGATCTCCAAAAGGAGACCACCGGTCACAGCCCGCTTTTGGCGGACAGTCTCGATGCCGATGTCCGCCAGCCTTATCTTCGACTTGGCTACCTCCATCACTTTTGCGTAAGTGGTGGAGGAGCCAGTCGGCAGCGTCACCGTCACGGCAGCCGTGGACGGAGTGCGTATGAGCTTCGCCTTTTTTGCTCTGGCCTTGGTGGCTGCAGGGGCCGCTGGCTGCCGCGTCGTAGGCTTTTTGGCCTTCTTAGCCACCTGTGCCCACGACGTGGATGCCGGCACTTCCACCACCATCAAAGGCCTTGGTGTGGCCACCGGAGGCAACTCCGCTACTGGAGGGTGGGAGGGTTTCGCCTTTTTTTTTCCCTTTCCCTGCAAGTGCGACGGTGTTGTATGCACCGGCTGTGGCAGCGGTTGCGAAGCACTCGCGGAAGGCCTCGACTGCACTCCCAATGGGGGCCGAATTGCCCTCTCGGGGAAGATCTTCGCCTCGAAGGCAGCCAGCCTCGCCTCTATGAGAGACCCCAAGCGCTCCATGAGCCCATCGTCCACGCTCCCGGACTTCGGAGCGCTAGGAAACCTAACCTAACCTTTACGGGGAAATGCCTACGCATACCCATTTCCCCAGTGGGGGCAAGGATGGGTTATGTCGGACTCGCACCGACTAAAACCCCATGGTGTTCCTCCATCGTCGCGTATGGCGGGGTCACGGGAACGCTTTCGCACACATCCGCGACCCGCCTGCGCCGGCCGACCAGGCGGCCCCTTCTCCGGGAGGACATCTCCCTCCACCCCTCCTGGCAGGGCGCGCCGGAACACGGACGCGCCCTCCAACTCGGCCTCCTCTGTAGGTGGGAAGCGGACTCCCCGAGTCCGCCCCCAGAGGCCATGGGGCCAGGAAAGCCCCAGCCCCCTGCGGCGGATCTGGTGTTAGGCTCCGCCGCCGACCAATGTTCGGCCGCGGAGGACAGGGAGAGCGGCAGGATCAACCACACTCCACTGAACCCGCGGCCCCACCACGGCCGCATCAGCGGTGCGACCCCCGCTTGAGTCGCGGAGGATAGGGAGATACACTACCCTCCCTCCGCGACTCCGTCTCGGATGCGGAGGGTGGGGGCGACGATGCGCGGTACCGGTGCTAACAGTCCTCGCACCGCCACCCCATTCCCCCGACTCCGCCTCGGCTGCGGATGGTGCGTAAGACGGCCTCACTCCGTCCATCCGCACCCCGCAGCCCACCGACACGCATCCAGGGCGGGCTCCAGCTCCAGCCCGCCCGGAGCGGCATCCTCGGGCTGGCCTTAGAACGCCTTAGGCCGGCCATTTGGGTTCCTCTTAGCTTCACCGTGGTTAACTCCACACCACGGTTACTAAGCCCCGCTACGACAAAGCGGAACCCTTCGGGGAACCTAACCTAACCTTTTTTTTTTTTTTAGCGTGCGGAAATGTTTGATGCATACCCGCCCTCGCGGGGCAAGGGCAGGTTATGACGGACTCGCGCCGACTAAAACCCCACGGTGGTCGACATCAGCGCTGCCGAGGGGTCTCGGGATCTCAACCGCAACTCCTCCGCATTTCGCTGAGATAGCCTGTCCCGGGGCGTGCGAGATGATAGCTACCCCCAGAACCCTCGCGGAACGATCACGAAGACGCAGTACGACTTCATGCTGTCGTCCTCCTGGGGCTCGCTACTACTGGACGGTCGGAGCCCCACTCCGATCGTCAGCGACCCGTAGGGCCCCGTTTACGGTAGGGGATCACCGATAGGAGGGCCGTGACGAGGCGCGCGAGCGCCGCGTCGGCCCTGTCTCCGAGCAGGATCGGTCCTCTCTATCCTGCTCGGCAGCCTCCTTTCGGACCATTACGGTCTCGCAGAAGGAGGCTACGGCCCTCCACGCCGATTCCCCGCGCAGCATCGCCGACACGACTGCTGGCAGGGACAGGTTCCGTCCGATGTGGCCAACCAAGACCCGCCGCTCGGCTTCCCACGCCGGGCAAGCAGCAAGCGTGCGATGCGGAGTCTTGGTCGTTGCCGCCACAGTGGAAGCAATTCGCCGTCGCCTCGCGACCGATCCTACACAGGTAATCACCGAAGCAACCGTGCCCGGTGATCACCTGCGTAAGTCTGTAGGTGAGTCTTCCTCCTCGTCGCTGCATCCAGGCTTCGAAGACCGGCAGGAATGCTCCGACGACGCGTTTGCGCGCATAGTGCTCCTCGCGGAGCCTTGCGCGCCACGTCGCGAATGCGATACGTCGTTTCTGCCGTTTTACCGCCTCGAGCGCCTCTTCTGGCTCGCCACCACCGCTCTGGCGTAGGACGCGAATTCGGTGATACACCCTCGCGTCCATGTCCGCCAGTATATCAAGAGGTGGAAAGCGAGCCAGGATTGTCGCCGCCTCAAACGATACCGTCCGGTATCCCCTGTATTTGATCCTGCAGCGGGCTATCCTACGCTGGACGCTGTAGATCTTAGTCCTACAGCGTCGGATGGCCAGCCTCTTCGCCCAGACGGGCGCCCCGTACAGGGCTACGGATCGTACGACCCCGGCATAGAGGCGGCGAACTTCCTCCCTCGGTCCCCCGAGATTGGGCAGCAGTCTGTGCATAGCACCCGCTACCCTCTCGATCCGGGGGACCAGGCGCTCGAAATGCTCTTCGAAGCCCCAGCGATCGTCCAGAGTGAGGCCCAGGTACTTCATGTACCGCCCCACTCTGACTTCAGACCCACCTACTCGGACGCACGAGTCGGGTGGTTCCCTGCTCCGCGGCAGTTTGTGGAACCATAGCGCCTCGGTCTTGTGAGGCGCTACCTCCAGTCCCAACTCGTGGACTTTGGCGACGACGATTTCCGCCCCAAGCCTTCGGCGAGCTCCTTGGCTCCTTCGAAGGAGTCCCCACTGGCGACCACCAACGTGTCGTCAGCGTAACAGACGACATTAACGCCAGCGGGGAGCTCGACTCGCAGAACAGAGTCGTAGGCGAGATTCCACAGTAACGGGCCCAAAACCGACCCTGTGGAACCCCACACTGGATCTCCTCCGGATCCTCGTACCGTCTCGGTCCACGTACAAGATGTACCTGTCGCGCAAGTAGTCCGCGATCACGCCGTGCAGGTAGGGGAACACCATGGTGTACAAGTCCCCCCTTATCGCGTCCCAGGGCAGGAATTAAAGGCGTTGACGATATCAATATTTATCGCCAACGCCACGCCGCCCTGACACAGCCTGCTCCGACAGGGAGCGGACGCGCATCACCGCGTCGATGGTGGAACGCTCCCGTCGGAAACCAAACTGGTTTTCGGCAAGATCGGGACCGACACGCGACAGATGCCCGTTGAGACGGGCGGCAAGAATTCTCTCGAATAACTTGCCAGCCTCGTCCAACAGGCATATGGGACGGTACGCAGAGGGAGAATCTGCGACTCTGTCTGCCTTCTTCAAGAGGACCAGTCGGGCCTCCTTCCAGGCCCTAGGGAACGAGGAGTTACGGAGGCAGCTGGTGAACAGCTGCCTCAGCCTGTTCCCGAGGGTAACCTTTTTTTTTTTTTTTTTTTTTTTTACGTGGGGAAATGCCTACGCATACCCACCCTCGCGGGGACGAGAGCGGGTTATGTCGGACTCGCACCGACTAAAACCCCACGGTGTTCCTTCTGCCCACCGAGTGCTGTGCATACGGGTACGCTTGCGCATTCGTCCGCGTGCACAGCAGTGGCGGCTCGCTCTTGCGGGCCCCGGCCGTTGGTAACCTTTATGGAGAGCGCGCGGGAACACGTGGCGCGCTCTCACCTCGCTGACTCATTTTTTGAGCTACGGACCTCCCCGGGTCCATAGCTCGAGTCGTATCAGGGCGGAATGGCGAGCGCATACGCTCTGCGTCTTCGCCCGATGCGGCGTCTGCGGACTGGATCCGAGGCGGCTGACTCCCGACCTCGCTCCGCCTCCTCCTTGGTGGACATCACTGCCTCGCAGTAGATGCGCACTGCTGCCCATGCCTCTCGGCTGTCGACCATAGCGCGAACCACGGCCGGCAGCGACAGGTCCTCTCCGACTACGGCACTGAGTGCCCGGCGCTGTTCCGCCCATCGGGGACACCTCTCCAGCGTGTGCTGGGCCGTGTCTTGGAGGCAGCCGTCACAGTGGTGACAGCCCTCGTTTGGCTCCCTTCCGATCAAGTGCAGGTACTTCCCGAAGCATCCATGCCCCGAAAGCACCTGCGACAACCGGAAGGTGAGCACTCCGTGACGTCTATTCAGCCACTGCACGAGGACTGGACGTACTGCCTCTATGGTCGTGGTTCCGGCCCGGGGCTGTCGAAGTGCATGCTGCCACCTCCGCACCATGACCCTTCGACGCTCCGCCCTCGCCGCATCAACCTCCTCCCTCGTGGGTGGGAACTGGCGCACCGCGATCAAGCTCTCACGCCAAAAGAAGACGGACGCGAGAACTTTCGCCTCCAGTTCCCAGGGAGGGGACGCCGCCAGCACACACGCCGCCTCGTGGGACACCGTGTGATACCCCCGGATCGCTCTGATTGCCATCGCCCTCTGGGGCCTTTGCAGAAGAGCGATTGTCCGGCTATTCAGAGCGTCACTCCACACGGGTGCCCCGTACAGCGCCATGGAGCGCACCATGCCCAGGTACAGGCGCCGACAAGCCGCATTCGGACCTCCGATATTCGGCAGCAAGCTGCCGACTGCGGCCGCCGCACGCAACAGCCTGGGCAATAAGCCTAGGAAGTGCACCTCGAAGTTCCATCGGCCGTCCAAAGTGAGTCCCAGATATTTCATCTGGGACTTAATGCCGATGCGAACTCCGCCCACCACGATGTGCAGTCCCGAGGGTGGCGCGTTCCGAGGCCGTGAAAACACAAGGCCTCAGACTTGTTGAGGGCCACCTCAAGACCCAGCCTTCGGATACGACCCACTACGTGGGCCACTCCCGCTGTAGCACGTATGGTGCACTCCCTATAGGTGCCGCCCCTTGCCGTCACCAAGGTGTCGTCGGCGTAGCAAGTTACGCAGAGGCCTCGCAGTAGGGATCCGCGAAGCACCCAGTCGTAGCCGATGTTCCACAGGAGCGGTCCGAGAACCGAACCCTGTGGGACGCCGCACGACACTACGCGACTATGCCACGCGTTCCGACACCTGTACGCCACCGACCTGCCCGAGAGATACGATGCAATCATGCGCTGGAGGTAGTTCGGCACCCGGTGATACCGGAGTGCCTCCTGATGCAACTCCAGGGCAAGGTGTTGAAGGCGTTGGCGATGTCAAGAGACACCGCCAAGACGACCTCACCCGGGCGACTGCTTCCTCCGCCGTCCTCTTCACTCGCATGATCGCATGTATCGTGGACCTGCCCTCGCGAAACCGAATTGGCTATCATCCAAATCCGGACCGACCCCACCAGATGCTGGACGAGGCGACCGGCAATAACACGCTCAAAGAGCTTTGCCACCTCGTCCAACAGCACTATGGGCCGGTACGCAGAGGGCGAGTCCCTCGGGCGCCCCTCCTTCCTCAAGAGGACCATCGTGCCCGCCTTCCACACCCGCGGGAAACGGCCCCGCGTTAGGCAGGCATCGAAGAGTCCTCTGAGTTTGCCCTCGAGTGCGCCGGATGCTAGGACCCACGCACGGCCAGGTACACCGTCGGGTCCTGGGGCCGTATTCCTTGAACGGAGTCGAAGAATCGCGGCCCCGAACTCTCCCGGGGTTACCGGCGGTACCACCTCGTCCCCGCCAGCAACCGCATCCAGCGCAGTCGGAGCCATGGTCGGCGGCGTGTGTTCCTCCCTCTCGGGGAACAGGGCTGCAACCACTGCGTCCACGAACTGGGGCTGGAGACTTTGCGTCAGAGGGGGTGCCCATGGGCGAAGTTTCCCCCGCACCATGCGGTATGGGCGGCCCCACGGATCACGGTTCAGAGTCTCCAGCAGCTCGATTCTTGCCCCAGCCTTGGCCTCACCAATGGCGATTTGAAGACGAAGCTTGGCCACTCCGTAAGCGTCGCGCAACGATGACTCGGCCGCATCGTCACGGCGTCTCCTCCGGCGTTGCCTCGTGTACTGGCGTCTCGCGACTACGCACGCAGTGCGCAGCACAGCGATGTCGGCGGACCACCAGTACACCTGCCTTTTCGGCGGTCGAGGCCCCAACCGTGGCATCGACGCATCGCAGACGCGAGTCATCGACGCGCGAAGCGCCACCGCTTCGTCTTCCACGCAGTGGTTGCTGCACCTCGGGAAACCCACGATTCCACCAGGAAGCCTCGATGAGAACTTCCCGTCGAGGTGCTTGAGTGCCCATCGCGGGCCGTCGCCACGGACGACCGCTCGCCCGGATCGGACCGGAGCCGCGTCGGAATCGGAGACGCTGAAGCGGATATACAAATGATCCGACAGCGTCTCCACACCGACACGACTTCCCACCCGTGAACCCGGCGCGCCATGGATGTGCTGGCGAAGGACAGGTCCACAACGGAGCTTCCCCTGGGGCCGAACGCAAGTGGTTCCGAACCACGGTTGAGCAGACAGAGTCCTACGGACAGTGCCCACCCTCCAGGAACGTCCCCCGCGTATCGGTGGCAGAACAGCCCCAAACGGTGTTCTTGGCGTTGAAGTCACCCATCACCAAAATAGGATGAGGGTGACTCCTGGCAATGAGAGCTCCGACCTCGCCCAAGAGTCCCTCGAACTCGGAGCGGCTTCTGCTGGGGGGACAATAAATGCCAATAATGACTATCCCCCACCAGCGCCGCAACGAACCCGCGACCCTTCTCCACCCAATCCATGGGCGGGGCGCCAGCAGTCGTCCGAGCAACTACCGCGACCAGTCCTCCTCGTCTCCCGCCCAGCCATCCTTTCTGGAACCAGGTAGGGTTCCGAAACGACGGTTACGTGTGTCAACCACTGTGCCATACTCTGAAAGAGCAGATCTTGTGCTCTAGCACAGTGGTTGACGTTCGCCTGAACTACGTGAAGGCCGTAGCTCATTGCGAGGCCGGTTTCGGATCCTCCTCCATTGCCGCCACCTGTGGTTGCTGGCTGGCCGGTTGCTTCTGTGGCAACGAGCGAGCTGGCCTTTTCCCTCTCTTGGGAGGCGCGGTGCAGGCCCTTCCTCCCATCCTGTGGTCGGCCGGTTTTTTGGCTGCGACACACACAGCGCAACGCGGGTTGGCGGAGCACTGCGCTGCCTTGTGGCCAGACTGACCACAACGGAAGCACAGCTCCCCCCGGTCGACTGTGGCGTCGCACTGGGCCCTCACATGTCCCGACTCCATGCAGCGGAAACACCTCAGAGGTGTGGGCACCACTAGCTTCGCCACGGCTGAGACCCACGAGATCATCAGCCTTCCGCCGTCGGCGACCTTTTTGGCTGCCGCCACGGGACATCGGACCCAGGCCACCCCAAGTCCTGCAGCATCCCGAAGGATCTGGCTGCACTTGACCGCCTCCTTGGAGCAGCCACCGGCCTTGGCCACAGCTGTCACCACCTCCTCCACAGTGGCGGAGTCATCCAGACCGGCAACTCTGACCTCCACTGTCTTTGCTGGTCTGGTTATCCGAACACCTTTGGATGCAAGCGCCTCCCTCAATTTATCGGCAAGGCCGTCCGCCCTGTCGCCGCTGTCTGCGCCGGGGATTTCGAACATACGCGCCCCCGTGGCGCATGTGCGGAACCGCAGGTCTGTTATCCCGAGGGAAGCGAGGTCGACTTTTCTCTTCGCCTCGGTGATAACCTCCGCATAGGTAACACCTGCCGCCACCGCTTCAGGCGCCAGTGTCACCACGACAGCGGCCGATCTAGGAGTGGCAATCTTCGCTGGCCTCGGTGCAGGATTGCCAGGACTCTTGACGACCTTGCCGCCTTTGTTTCTGAGCCCCTTTCTTACCACCGTAGTCCACGGTTCCTCCATGGACTGAGGTGCTGGTGGTAGAGATAGGGACTCTGTTACCTTCTCGCTCTCCTTAGCGGGCTTGCTCCGCTTTCCTTTCTCATTCCCCTTATGCGGCCTTGGAGCCACAGAACCCCAGCGACGACTGCCCGTTCGCTACTAGCCAAAATGGCAGGCGGCTTCGGGACAGCCGGGTGCCGGGGAGGTGAAAGACCGGCAGAGGCGGTAGGCACCGCACTCGCCCTCGCATCTGCCGCCAACGGAGGACGGAGGCGCTTTTCGGGGAGGAGGCGGTCCTCCAAAGCCGCGAATCTGGCGTTCATCATTGTCCCCACTTGACAGATGATTGAACGTACCAGATCCTCGTTGCCCTCAGCTGGAATTGGGCCACGTTCGCTGGGCTTCTCCATGCGCAATCGCATCTCCGCCACCTCTTTGCGCAACTGCTCAACCTCACCTTGCAAGCGGGCATTGCTCGCCTGCAGCCTCCTGGTTTCATCGGAGGTGCAACGACTCTGTAGTGCTTGGGCGTCCGCCTTTATCGCTTCTGCGGCGTCTTTCAGCGCCTTAATCCATGTGCCCTTCAGGTTTTTCGACTTACAGGCAACCTTGTTTATGAGTGCGATGTTGTCCTCAATCTTCTTGCCCAGTTGCGACGCCGCCTGGAAGTCGTCATCATTCGACGACGACTCGGACAGGGTTGTTAATCTGTCGGCGCGGAGCTGTCGGGCTGCAGATGCGACCTCTCTCTGCCTCCATCCTCTCCTCATCCCTTAATGCAGCGACTGCCGCCTGTTTGGCGCAGCAAAGGCCGACATATTCCCCGTCGTTGGAGGTCGCCCTCGACCTCTTTTGGCAGATGTTCTTGCCACAGTTATGCCAGTCCCCTCATTGTGGCCCGTTATCGGACCAAACCGCAACCTGCGTCCGTAGACGGTCGCTTTCTCCCCGCACAAATCTTCCTTTCTTCAAGGGACTCTACGCTCTGCATAGAGTCGCTCTCTCCCTCCTCACTCATCTCCGACATGCTTTTGGTTTGTGTTTTAAATTCCATATTAATTCCCACGATTATAGGACGAAGTAAAGGTCGGTCCCGGGTGACGCCTATTCCGGTGACAAGGCTACATGCTGTGGGGTCGCCTGGTACCCACAGGTTTTAAGACTTCGCTGTCTGATTTTTATAGAGGTTTACTCCTCGCGGGCCGGCCAATTAAGGCAAGCCCTCCGCTCCACTGCACTTCGACGTACCCCATTATCGTCAACACTGGGGTCTTTGACGAAAGTACAGCGGGTTACGGCGCGCTGGGAGAGCCGACGTAACTCCCCAGTTTTGACGGTTGAGTGCCCGGCGGCAGTGTGAGTGCACACCGAGCCCGTCCCCCCCACAGTGACCATTAGGCACTGCCAACGACGTATCGCCACCAGTTCCAAATGCACACCCTCATTTTGTTGCCTTTCCCCGGATACAGAAATCAAGGAGAAAAGCAACCTCCCACAACGCTCGACGGTTGAGTGCCCGGCGGCAGTAAAAGTGCACACCGAGCCCGTCCCCCACACTGTGAGCATTAGGCACTGCCAACGACGTATCGCCACCAGTTCCAAATGCACACCCTCATTTTGTTGCCTTTCCCCCGGATACTTTGATCAAGGAGAAATTCAACCTCTAATTTTCGGCATTGGGCACTGAGAACGACGTATCGTCACCAGTGCCCAATGCGCATCATCGTTCGGTTGCCTTTCCTCCGGATATGGGAATCAAAAGGAAATGCAAACCCCTGCCACTCCGCTGTGCCCTCCGCTTATCAGAGGGACACGCAGAGCAGCTATCCCCCCCTGTCAGAACATTCGCCACTGGCAACAACGTGTCATCACCAGTGCCCAGGGTGCACCGTCCCGGCGTTGCCTTTCCCCCGGATACAATAGTATCAAAGGGAAATTCAACGACCAGGCACTCGAGGAGGTTTTCTGACGTGGCACCCCTCCCGAGGGTAACCTTTTTTTTTTTTCGTGGGAAATGCCTGAGCGCATACCATGCCCCTGCGACGAGGGCGGGTTATGTCGGACTCGCACCGACTAAAACCCCACGGTGTTCCTTCGCTCCACCCAAGTACTGTGCATGCGGGTACGCTGTGAGCATTCTTCCGCGTGCACAGCGGGTGGCGGCCAGTTGCGGCCCCGGCAGACTTGGCCCTGTTTTGAGAGCGCGCGGGAACACCGGGCGCGCTCTCACCTCGCTGACTCCACCGAGCGACAGACTTCCCGAGTCCATCACTCGAGTCGTAAGGGGAATCGAGTATGCCTACGCTCTCCTCATCCCCTGCGGCGGCTGTGGAGTGGTCCCGGGTCGTGGGACGGTTCCTCCTCCATCGGCTGGCTGGTCGGTTGCCGAGGTGGCAACGGCGGACCGGCCTTTTCCCGCTCTTTGGTTTAGCAGAGCAGACCTTCCTCCCATCCTGTGGTCCGCTGGTTTCTTCGCGGCGACGCACACGGCACAACGCGGGTGGCGGAGCACTGCACCGCTTTGTGGCCAGGCTGACCACAGCGAAAGCAGAGCTCCCCCGGTCGACTGTAGCGTCGCACTGAGCTCCCCTTACGTGGCCCGCTTCAAGACATCGGAAGCACCTCAGAGGTGAGGGCTCCACCAGCTTGACCGCGGACGCCACCCAGGATACCATAAGGCGCCCGTCGGCTGCCACCTTTTGGCGGCAGCCACGGGGCACCGGACCCAGGCTATTCTAAGGCCTGCGGGATACCGCAGGATCTCGCTGCACTTCACAGCGTCCTTGGGACAGCCGCCAGCCTTCGTCACAGCCGCCACTACTTCCTCTGCTGTGGCAGAGTCATCCAGACCGGAGACCTTGATCTCAGCTGTCTTCGCCGGTCTGGATACCCGCACTCGCTTGTTCGCCGCTGCGAGCACCTCGCTCAGCTTTTGTGCGAGGGCGTTCGCTCTTTGTCGTTGTTCGCGCCAGGGATCTCGAACATTCGAGCCCCCGTGGCACAGATACGGAACCGCATTTCGGTTATACCGAGGAGGCGAGGTTGATCTTCGCCTTCGCCTCGGTAATAACATCGATGTAGGTGACGCCTGCCGCCGAAGCCTCCGGCTCCAGGGTCACCACCACAGCAGAGGATCTTGGGGTGGCAATTTTCACCGCCTTCTTTGCGGGTTTGCCAACACTCTTAACCACCTTCCACCTTGCTTTTCAGCCCCTTCCTCACCACCGTAGTCCACGGTTCGTCTGTGGACTGTGGTGCTGGTGGCAGAGGAGGGGCCTCAGCTGCCGTCTTCTGGCTCCGCTTTCGAGCCCGCTCCGCCTCAAAAGCTTACAGCGGCACCCGCAGTGACAGCCGGTTTATCCAGCGCCTTTAACAGGCGGTTTTGCGACAACTGGTGCCTGGGCAGGTGCAGGGCAGGACGAGGGACCGGGCACTGCCTCCGATCTCCTATCCGCCGCCAGTGGAGGGCGAAGGCGCTTCTCAGGCAGGAGACGATCCTCCAGCGCCGCGAACCTGGCGTTGATCATTGACCCTACCTGGTCAATGATCGAACGCACGAGCTCCTCCTTGCCCGCTCCCTCTGTGTGTTGGCTTGGGCGCGAGTTCACCTGCATCCGCAGGTATGCCACCTCCTTCCTCAATTCGGACACTTCGCCTTGGAGGCGAGCGTTGTCCGCCTGCAACTTCGTCGTCTCCTCTGAGGTACAGCGGCGCTGCAGAGTCTTAGTGGTCTCACTAACGGTCTCTGCAGCCTCCTTCAGCGCCTTCACCCAGATGCCCTTTAGGTTCTTAGACCTTGTGGCCACCATGGTGATGACGCCGACGCTGTCCTCAATCCTCTTTTGTAGCTCCGATGCCGGCTCGAAGTCGCCATCGTTCGACGACGACTCCGACAGGGTTGATATCTTGCCGGCACGGAGCTGACGAGACGACGCGGCGATGTCCGCCTCCGCCTCCAACCTCTCCTCCTCCCTTCTGGCTTCCACCAACGCCATTTTCGCCTGGGCCAGTCCCACATAATCGCCCGTTGTCGGAGGCCGTCCTCGACCTCTCTTGGCAGATGTTGTGCCTTGGCTGCGTCCTCCGTTTTGGCCCGTTACCGGACCGCCGCCGATGTCTGCGTCCTTAGAAGGACGTTTTCTTCCTTTGTATGTCCGTTCGTTGAATGACTCTACGCTGAGCATAGAGTCACTCGTGTCGTCATCACTGTCCATTTCCGTCATGCCTTTTATTGGTTTTAATTTTTCCATTTTGATTCCCACGATTGTGGACGAAATATAAAGTCGACCCCCGGGTTACGCCATTCCGAGGGCAAGGCTACATACCGTGGGGTCGCCTGGTACCCACAGGTTTTCAAGACTTCGCTGTCTGATTATTTTATAGAGGTTTACCTCGCGGGCCGGCCAATTAAGGCAAGCCCTCCGCTCCGCTGCACTTCGACGTACCCCATTATCGTCAACACTGGGGTCTTTGACGAAAGTACAGCGGGTTACGGCGCGCTGGGAGAGCCGACGTAACTCCCCAGTTTTTGACGGTTGAATGCCCGGCGGCAGTGTGAGTGCACACCGGACCCGTCCCACCACTATGAGCATTAGGCACTGGAAACGATATATCGTCACCAGTTCCTAATACCCACCATCATTTGTTGCCTTTCCCCCGGATACAGAAATCAAGGAGAAATGCAACCTCCCACAACGCTCGATTTGCTGAGTGCCCGGCGGCAGTAAAGCGCACACCGAGCCCGTCTCCCCACACTGTGAGCATTAGGCACTGCCAACGACGTATCGCCACCAGTTCCAAATGCACATTCCTCATTTTGTTGCCTTTCCCCGGATACTTTGATCATGAAATGCAACTTCATCCTGCATTGGGTAATTGAGGACGACGTATCGTCACCATTACCCAATGCGCACCATCGTTCGGCTGCCTTTCCTCCGGATACGGAAATCAAGAGGAAATGTAACTCCTGCCACTCCGCAGTGCCTCCGCTTATCAGAGGGACACGCAGAGCAGCTATCCCCCCCTGTCAGAACATTCGCCACTGGCAACAACGTATCATCACCAGTGCCCAGGGTGCACCGTCCCGGCGTTGCCTTTCCCCCGGATACAATAGTATCAAAGGGAAATTCAACGACCAGGCACTCGAGGAGGTTTTCTGACGTGGCACCCCAACCTAACCTAACCTAACCTAACCTTTTTTTTTTCGTGGGGAAATGCCTACGCATACCCGCCCCCGCGGGGACGAGGGCGGGTTATGTCGGACTCGCACCGACTAAAACCCCACGGTGTTCCTTCTGCCCACTTGGTGCTGTGCATACGGGCGCGCGTGAGCATTCTTCCGCGTGCACAGCTGTGGCGGCTTGCTAAACGCAGGCCCCGGCCATTTTTAACCTTTTTATGAGAGCGCGCGGGAACACCGGGCGCGCTCTCACCTCACTGACTTATGGTGAACTACGGACCTCCCCGTGCCCATAGCTCGAGTCGAATTTGGGGGGGAAGTAGGGTATGCTTGCGCTTACGCTTTTCCCCCCGGCGGCGGCTGCGGACTAGTCCCGTGGTCACGGGACGGTTCCTCCTCCATCGCTTCAACCGTCCCTTGCGGCTGGTGGCTGCGCTCAGGGTGGCAGCGAGCGGACCAACCTTTTCCCACTCTTGGGCGCGGCCTTGCAGGCCTTGCTTCCCATCTTGTGGTCCGCCGGTTTGTTGGCTGCGACACACACAGCGCAACGCGGGTTGGCGGAGCACTGTGCCGCCTTGTGGCCAGATTCACCACAGCGGAAGCACAGCTCCCCACGATCGACTGTGGCGACGCACTGAGCCCTCACATGTCCAGCTTCTAAGCAGCGGAAACACCTCACAGGTGAGGGCTCCACCAGCTTGACCACGGCTGCCACCCACGAGACCATGAGTCGCCCGCCGGCAGCCACCTTTTGGCGGCAGCCACAGGCACTTGACCCAGGCCATTCCGAGTCCTGCAGGGTACCGCAGAATGTCGCTGCACTTAACTGCCTCTTCAGTGCAGCCACCAGCCTTCATCACGGCCGCTACCACGTCCTCCGCTGTAGCAGAGTCGTCCAGACCGGTCACCTTGACCTCCGCCGTCTTTGCCGGTCTGATACCCGCACTCGCTTGCCCGCCGCTGCAAGAACCTCGCTTAGTCTTCGAGCGAGGGCGTCCGTCGAAATAAGTTGCCAGCCTGCGCTCGACAAACATCCGAGCGCCCGTTGCGCAGACACGGAATTTATCTGGTTATACCGAGGGCGGCGAGGTTGATCTTCGCCTTTGCCTCGGTAATAACATCGGTATAGGTGACGCCTGCTGCCACTGCCTCTGGCTCCAGGGTCACCACGGCGGACGATCGCGGAGTGGCGATCGTGACTGCCCTCTTCGCGGGTTTTACGGGACCATTTGCCGCCGCCTTCCCAGCCTTCTTTTTGAGTCCCTTCTTCACCACCGTAGTCCATGGTTGCTCCATTGACTCCGGCGCCGGTGGTCGGGACTCAGCTTCCCTCCGTTGGCCCTCTTTCGCGGTCTTGCTTTGCTTCCCTTTGGGGCGTTTCGGGCCCGCGGAACCCCAGCGACAGCTGCGTGCGTTAACCAGCATTGGTAAAATTTGCGCCGCCGGTGCCTGGGAAGACGAGGGACCGGACAAATGAACGGTTTCCGCTCCCAGTCCTCTATCTGCCGCCAATGGTGGGCGGAGTCGCTTTTCCGGCAGGAGGCGGTCTTCTAGTGCAGCAAATCTGGCGTTGATCATTGACCCCACCTGGTCAATGATCGAACGCACGAGCTCCTCCTTGCCAGCTCCTCAGCTTGTTGGCTCGGCTTGTTAACCTGCATCCGCAGGTAGGCCACCTCCTTCCGCAGCTGCGACACTTCGTCTTGGAGGCGGGTGTTTGCAGCTGTCAGGTTCCGCGTTTCTTCAGAGGTACAGCGTCTCTGCAGAGTCCGAGTAACCTCAGTCACGGTCTCCGCTGCCTCCTTAAGCGCACGAACAAAGTTGCCCTTTAAGTTCTTGGACTTAGTGGCAACTAAGTTGATGACGCCGACGCTGTCCTCGATCCTCTTCTCCAGGTCCGCCACTGCCTCGAAGTCGCCATCGTTTGATGACGACTCAGACAAGGTCGATTTGCCGGTGCGGAGCTGTCGTGTCGCCGCAACAATCTTTTCCTCCGCCTCCAACCTCAGCTCCGCTTCTCGTGCTGACACCAACGCCATTTTTGCCTGGGCAAGGCCTACGTACTCCCCTGTTGTTGGGGGTCGCCCTCGGCCTCTCTTGGCAGATGTTCTTGCCGTACCCAGGCTTTTTCCACTTTCATGGCCCGTAAGCAGGCCAGAGCCACATGATATGTCCATAGAAGGACGTTTCCGCCCGCCACTTCGTCTACCGTCTTCAAACGACTCTACGCTCAGCATAGAGTCACTGTCGTCATCGCTGTCTCGTTCAGTTTCAGTCCGTTTTGCATAATTAAGTTTTTCCATTTTGATTCCCACGATAAAGGTCGATATAAACGGTCGATCCCCGGGTGACGCCTATTCCGGAGACAAGGCTGCATACTGTGGGGGTCGCCTGGTACCCACAGGTTTTTTAAGACTTCGCTGTCTGGTTTTATAGAGTGATCCTTCGCGGCCGGCCAATTAAGGCAAGCCCTCCGCTCCACTGCACCTCAACGTACCCCATGATCGTCAGCGCTGGGGTCTTTGAAGAGAGTACAGCGGGTTACGGCGCGCTGGTGGAGCCGACGTAACTCCCCAGGTTTGGACAGTTGTGCCCGGAGGCAGTGTTAGTGCACACCGAGCCCGTCCCTCCACTATGAGCATTAGGCACTGCCAACGACGTATCGCCACCAGTTCCCAATGCACACCCTCATTTTGTTGCCTTTCCCCGGATACTTTGATCAAGGAGAAATGCACTTTCATCTGACGCATTGGGCACTGAGAACGACGTATCGTCACCAGTGTCCAATGCGCACTATCGTTCGGTTGCCTTTCCTCCGGATATGAAAATCAAAAGGAAATGCAACCCCTGTGCCACCCGCTGCTGTGCCTCCGCTTATCAGAGGGACACGCAGAGCAGCTATCCCCCTGTCAGAACATTCGCCACTGGCAACAACGTATCACCAGCTCCAGGGTGTTCGTCCTGGCGCGTTGCCTTTCCCCGGATACAATAGTATCAAAGGGAAATTCAACGACCAGGCACTCGAGGAGGTTTTCTGACGTGGCACCCCAACCTAACCTTTTTTTCGTGGGGAAATGCCTACGCATACCGCCCCTGCGGGGACGAGGGCCGGGTTAGCATGTCGGACTCGCACCGACTAAAACCCCACGGTGTTCCTTCGCTCCACCCAAGTACTGTGCATGCGGGTACGCTGTGAGCATTCTTCCGCGTGCACAGCGGGTGGCGGCCAGTTGTGTGGCCCCGGCAGACTTGGCCTGTGTTGAGAGCGCGCGGGAACACCAGGCGCGCTCTCACCTCGCTGACTTGTATGGAGCGACAGACCTCCCCGTGTCCATCGCTCGAGTCGTAGGGGAAATGAGTACGCCTACGCTCTCACCTTACCTCTGCGGCGGCTGTTGAGTGGTCCCAGGGTCGTGGGACTCTTCCTCTTCCATCGGCTGGCTGGTCGGTTGCCGAGGTAGCAACGGGCGGACCGGCCTTTCGCGACAGAGGCGCTTTGCAGGCCTTCCCCATTCTATGGTCCGCCGGTACACGCACACGGCAGACCGCAATGTGGTTATCGTGCCTTGTGGCCATTAGGTTGGCTGCCGAAGCATAATAACAACCCCCTGCTGACCGGGTGCGTCGCACGAATTCTCACGTGTCCCGCCTCAAAGCAGCGGTTTTCATCTTCAGATAGTGGTCAACAGAGCTTCACCGGCTGCCACACTCACGAGAATGCAGGCGTCCTCTGGCGGTCACTTTGGCGTAGCCGCACCGACCTATATTATCTCTGCTGGTCTTTTGCGGATACCGCAGGACCTCATTGCACTTACATCCTTCCTTGGGACAGCCGCCAGCCAACGAAACAGCCGCCACCACTTCCTCCACAGAGACCGAGTCATCAAGACCGACACTTTATCTCGGCGGTCTTTGCCGGTCTTGATACCCGGACCGCTTTGCCCGCTGCGGTGAGCACTTCCCTCAATTTCTGGGCTAGGGCGTCCGCCTTTGCTCCGCTTTCTGCGCCTGGGATTTCGAACATACGAGCTCCCGTGGCGCAGATGCGGAAGCGCATCTCAGTTATTCCGAGGGCGGCAAGATTAATTTTAGCCTTCGCCTCGGTAATAACTGCGACGTACGTGACGCCCGCTGCCACAGCCTCCGGCTCCAGTGTTACCACCACAGCGGACGATCGCGGAGTCGCGATCTTGACTGCCCTCCTCGTTGCGGGTCTCGCCGACTCTTTGCCGCCTTCCCACCCTTCTTCTTGAGTCCCTTCTTCACAACCGTACTCCATGGTTGCTCCATAGACTGCTGCACCGGTGGCGAAGTTTGGGACTCAGTCGACGTCTTTGGTCCTCGCGGGGCTCACCTGCCCTCCTTGGGATGCTGGCCTTTTAGAAGACCCTCTGCGGCAGCTGGCTTAACGATAGTCGCCTTTAACAGGCGGCCTTGCGACAGCCGATGCCTTGAGGGCGAAGGGCTGGACAGAGGACCGGGCACCGCTTCCGGTCTCTTATCTGCCGCCACCGGTGGGCGGAGACGCTTTTCTGGTAGGAGGCGGTCTTCCAGCGCAGCGAACCTGGCGTTGATCATTGACCCCACCTGGTCAATGATCGAACGCGCCAGCTCCTCTCTACCTACTCCCTCGACTTGTGTGTTGTCGGTCGACTCCGCATCCGCAGGTAGGCCACTTCCTTCCTCAACTGCGACACTTCACCTTGGAGGCGAGCGTTGTCCGCCTGCAGTTTTCGTGTCTCTTCCGAGGTACAGCGACGCTGCAGAGTCTTAGCGGTCTCGCTTACGTTCTCTGCAGCCTCCTTCAGCGCCTTCACCCAGATGCCCTTCAGGTTTTTCGACCTTTGGGCCACCATGGCGATGACGCCGACGCTGTCCTCGATCCTCTTTTGCAGCTCCGATGCCGGCTCGAAGTCGCCATCGTTGGACGACGACTCCGACAGGGTTGTTATCCTGCCGGCCCGGAGCTGACGAGACGACGATGCTAACTCCGCCTCCGCCTCTGCCCTCATCTCCGCTTCTTTAGCGGCCACCAACGCCATTTTGGCCTGTGCAAGGCCGACGTATTCCCCAGTTGTTGGAGGTCGCCCTCGACTTTGGCAGTCGCAACCATGCCCTGCCCGATCTTTCCTCCTGACCCATGGCCAGACCAACATCAATCTCTGCGTCCTTAGAAGGACGTTTTCTTCCTGCTACACTCCTTCTCCCATCGAATGACTCTACGCTGAGCATAGAGTCGCTCGTGTCGTCGTCACCGTCTTCACCCCTCACGTTTTGTTTTTAGATTACTCATAACTGTTCCCACGATTGTGGACGAAATATAAAGTCGGCCCCGGGTTACGCCATTCCGAGGGCAAGGCTGGCGATACTGGGGGTCAGCTTGGCACCTACAGGTTTTCAAGACTTCGCTAAGTTTGATTATTTTATAGAGTTTACTCGCAGCGTCGGCCAATTACAGCAAGTTCCCTCCGCTCCGCTGCACTTCGACGTACCCCATTATCGTCAACACTGGGGTCTTTGACGAAAGTACAGCGGGTTACGGCGCGCTGGGAGAGCCGACGTAACTCCCCAGTTTTGAACGGTTGAATGCCCGGCGGCAGTGTGAGTGCACACCGAGCCCGTCCTCCACTATGAGCATTAGGCACTGGAAACGATATATCGTCACCAGTTCCTAATACCCACCATCATTTGTTGCCTTTCCCCGGATACAGAAATCAAGGAGAAATGCAACCTCCCCACAACGCTCGACGGTTGAGTGCCCGGTGGCAGTAAAAGCGCACACCGAGCCCGTCCTCCACTATGAGCATTAGGCACTGCCAACGACGTATCGCCACCAGTTCCCAATGCACACCCTCATTTTGTTGCCTTTCCCCGGATACTTTGATCAAGGAGAAATGCAACCTCCACTTCGCATTGGGCACTGAGAACGACGTATCGTCACCAGTGTCCAATGCGCACCATAGTTCGGCTTGCTCCTTCTCCGGATACGGTGCTGAAAATGTGAACCCCCGCCACTCCACTGTGCCCTCCGCTTATCAGAGGGACACGCGTTGTTTATCCCCCTGTCAGAACATTCGCCACTGGCAACAACGTGTCATCACCAGTGCCCAGGGTGCACCGTCCGGCGTTGCCTTTCCCCGGATACAATAGTATCAAAGGGAAATTCAACGACCAGGCACTCGAGGAGGTTTTCTGACGTGGCACCCCACCCCAACCTTTCGTGGGAATGTTTGTTTCATACCCGCTCCCTGCGGGGACGAGATGTAGCATAGCCGGACTCGCGAATTGACTAAAACCCTCTACTTTGCGTGTTCTTCTGCCTGTTCGAGGCTAAAATATTGTGGTACATGCATTCGTCCGCGTGCACAGCAGTGGCGGCTCGCTCTTGCGGCCCTGCCGTTGGTAACCTTCATGGAGAGCGCGCGGGAACACGAGGCGCACTCTCACCTCGCTGACTCATTTTGAGCTACGGACCTCCGGTCTATAGCTCGAGTCGTATTCAGGGCGGAATGGCGAGCGCATACGCTCTGCGTCTTCGCCCGATGCGGCGTTCGCGGACTGGATCCGAGCCGGCTGACTCGCGAACTCGCTCCGCCTCCTCCTTCGTGGACATCACCGCTCACAGTACACCTGCACTGCTGCCCACCCTTTCCCGACTGTCGACCATGGCGCGAACTACGGCCGCCAGCGACAAGTCGTTGCCCACTCATGGCACTTCCGTGCTCGGCGCTTGTTCTGCCTACCGAGGACATTAATTCCAGCGGCCGTGTTCTTTGAGGCAGCCGTCACAGTGGTGACATTCTCGCCAGTTCCTTCTGACGTTTTTTGCACTTCCCGGAAGACACCATGCCCCGAAAGCACCTGCGACAACCGGAAGGTGAGCACTCCGTGACGTCTGTCCAGCCACTGCACGAGAACTGGACGTACTGCCTCTACGGTCGTGGTTCCGGCCCGGGGCTGTCGAAGAGCATGCTGCCACCTCTGCACCATGACCCTTCGACGCTCCGCCCTCGCCACATCAACCTCCTCCTCGTGGGTGGGAACTGGCGCACGCGATCAAGCTCACGCCAAAAGAAGACGGACGCGAGAACTTTCGCCTCCAGTTCTGTGAGGACGCCGCCAGCACACACGCCGCCTCGTGGGACACCGTGTGGTACCCCGGATCGCTCTGATCGCCATCGCCCTCTGGGGCCTATGCAGAAGAGCGATTGTCCGGCTATTCAGAGCGTCACTCCACACGGGTGCCCCGTACAGCGCCATGGAGCGCACCATGCCCAGGTACAGGCGCCGACAAGCCGCATTCGACCTCCGATATCTGGCAGCAAGCTGCCGACTGCGGCTGCTGCATCGCGTCAGCTTCCAGGCAATAAGCCTAGAAGTGCACCTCGAAGTTCCATCGCCGTCCAGTGAGTCCCAGATATTTCATCTGGGACTTGATGCCGATGCGAACTCCTCCCACTACTATGTGCAGTCCCGAGGGTGGCGCGTTCCGAGGCCCGTGAAACACAAGGCCTCAGACTTGTTAAGGGCCACCTCGAGACCCAGCCTTCGGATACGACTCACTACGTGGGCCACCGCCAGCATCGTAAGGTAATTCGGTGCTGCCTTTGCTGTCACTAAGGTGTCGTCGGCGTAGCAAGTCACGCAGAGGCTATTTGTGGCGAAGACCCAAGTGAGGACCCAGTTTCAAACGTTCCACAGGAGCGGTCCGAACTGAGCCTCTGGGGATTACCCTCGCGCACGAGACTACGCGACTATGCCACGCGTTTCGACACCTGTACGCCACCGACCTGCCCGAGAGATACGATGCGATCATACGCTGGAGGTAGTTCGGCACTGCGATACCGGAGCGCCTCCTGATGTAACAACTCCAGGCAGAAGGCGTTATGCCGGCGACACCGCCAAGACGACCTTCGCCCCCGGGCGACCGCTTCCTCCGCCGTCCTCTTCACTCGCATGATCGCATGTATCGTGGACCTGCCCTCGCGAAAACCGAATTGGCTATCATCCAAATCCGGACCGACTTCACCAGATGCCGGACGAGGGCGACCGGCGATGACACGCTCAAAGAGCTTTGCCACCTCGTCCAACAGCACTATGGGCCGGTACGCAGAGGGCGAGTCCCTCGGGCGCCCTCCTTCAAGAGGACCATCGTGCCCGCCTTCCACACCCGCGGAAAACGGCCCCGCGTTAGGCAGGCATTGAATAGTCCTCTGAGTTTGCCCTCGAGTGCGCCGGATGCTAGGACCCACGCACGGCCAGGTACACCGTCGGGTCCTGGGGCCGTATTCCTCGAACGGAGTCGAAGAATCGCGGCCCCGAACTCTCCCGGGGTTACTGGCGGTACCACCTCGTCCCCGCCAGCAACCGCATCCAGCGCAGTCGGAGCCATGGTCGGCGGCGTGTATTCCTCTCTCTGGGGGAACAGGGCTGCAACCACTGCGTCCACGAACTGGGGCTGGAGACTCTGCGTCAGAGGGGGCGCCCATGGGCGAAGTTTCCCCCGCACCATGCGGTATGGGCGACCCCACGGATCACGGTTCAGAGTCTCCAGCAGCTCGTTTCTCGCCCCAGCCTTGGCCTCGCCAATGGCGATTTGAAGATTTGTGCTTTGCCCTCCTGGTAGCGTCGCGCAACGATGACTCGGCTGCATCGTTTCGCCATGGCGTCTCCTCCGAGTAAGTTGCTCGTACTGGCGTCTCGCTACTACGCACGCAGTGCGCAGCACAGCGATGTCGGCGACCACCAGTACACCTGCCTTTTCGGCGGTCGAGGCACCAACCGTGGCATCGACGCATCGCAGACGCGAGTCATCGACGCGCGAAGCGCCACCGCTTCGTCTTCCACGCAGTGGTTGCTGCACCTCGGGGAAACCCACGATTCCACTCAGGGAAGCCTCGATGAGAACTTCCCGTCGAGGTGCTTGAGTGCCCATCGCGGGCCGTCGCCACGACGACCGCTCGCCCGGATCGGACCGGAACCGCGTCGGAATCGGAGACGCTGAAGCGGATATACAAATGATCCGACAGCGTCTCCACACCGGACACGACTTCCCACCCGTGAACCCGGCGCGCCATGGATGTGCTGGCGAAGGACAGGTCCTAATAAATCGAGCTCCTTCTACGAACGCATGGGTTCCGGAACCACGGTTGAGCAGACAGAGTCCTACGGACAGTGCCCACCTCTCCAGGAACGTCCCCGCGTATCGCTGGCAGAACAGCCCCAAACGATGTTCTTATGTTGAAGTCACCCATCACCAAAATAGATGAGGGTGACTCCTGCCAATGAGAGCTCCGGACTCGCCCAAGAGTCCTCCTCGAATTGAGCGGCTTGCTAGGGGACAATAAATGCCAATAATGACTATCCCCCACCAGCGCCGCAACGAATCTGCGACCCTTCTCCACCCAATCCATGGTGGGCACTAGCAGTCGTCCGAGCAACTACCGCGACCGAGCCATCCACGTCTCCCGCCCATCCATCTCTGTCCGGAACCAGGTAGGTTCTGAACGATACGTGGTCAACCACTGCGCCATACTCTGAAAGAGCAGATCTTGTGCTCTAGCACAGTGGTTGACGTTCGCCTGAACTACGTGAAGGCCGTAGCTCATTGCGAGGCCGGTTTCGATCCTCCTCCATTGCCTCCACCTGTGGTTGCTGGCTGGCCGGTTGCTTCGGTGGCAACGTGCGAGCTGGCCTTTTCCCTCTCTTTGGAGGCGCGGTGCAGGCCCTTCCTCCCATCCTGTGGTCGGCGAGCGCATGACAATAATAAAGCGCAACGCGGGTTGGCGGAACACTGCGCTGCCTTGTGGCCAGACTGACCACAACGGAAGCACAGCTCCCCCGGTCGACTGCGGCGTCGCATTGGGCCTCAGCGTCCTGACTCCAGGCAGCGGAAGCACCTCAGAGGTGGGCTCGACAAGCTTCGCCACGGCTGAGACCCACGAGATCATCAGCCTTCCGCCGTCGGCGACCTTTTGGCAGCCGCCACGGGACATCGGACCCAGGCCACCCCATGTCCTGCAACATCCCGGTGATTCGGCCGCATTTTGACCGATTCTCCTCCTCAGGCAGCCAATCGGCCTTCGCCACGGCTGTCACCACCTCCTCCACAGTGGTGGAGTCATCTAGAACGTTGCCCTGACCTCCACTGTCTTTGCTGGTCTAGTTATCCGCACCCCTTTGACGCGAGCGCCTCCTCAACTTTTCGGCAAGGCGGTCCGCCCTGTCGCCGCTGTCTGCACCGGGGATTTCAAACATACGCGCCCCCGTGGCGCATGTGTGGAACTGCAGGTCTGTTATCCCGAGGGCAGAGAGGTCGACTTTCCTCTTCGCCTCGGTGATAACCTCCGCATAAGTAACACCAGCCGCCGCCGCTTCCGGCGCCAGTGTCACCACGACAGCGGCCGATCTGGGGCGGCAATCTGCCGCCTCGGTGCAGGATCGTTGTGACTCTTTGACAACCTTGCCGCCCTTCTTTTCTTGAGCCCCTTTCTACCACCGTAGTCCACGGTTCTTCCATGGACGAGGGTGCCGGCGGCACAGACGAGGCCTGAAGCTGTTATTCAAGATCCTTTGTGGTTCAAGCAAGCATCTTTCCTCTTTGCCCTTCCTCTTCGGAGCCACCGAACCCCCAGTGACGACTGCCCGTTCGCTGCTAGGCGCAATGACAGGCGGCTTCAGCCGGAAACTGGCAAGCCGAGGGCAGCCGAAGTGCTGGGCGCATCACTTATTCTCGCGTCTGCCGCCAATGGAGGACGGAGGCGTTTCTCGGGGAGAAGGCGATCTCCAAAGCCGCGAATCTGGCGTTCATCATTGTCCCCACTTGACAATGATAGAACGCACTTTATCCCGTTGCTCTCTTCAGCCGGTTCGCCCAGTGCTTATTAGGCTGCCTCCATCAGCAACCGCATCTCCGCCACTTCCTTCCGCAGTTGTCCAACTTCCGCTTGCAGGCGGTTGTTGCTCACCTGCAGCCCCTTCGTTTCTTCCGAGGTGCACCGACTCTGCAGAACCTGGGTGAGCGACCTGATGGATTCTGCAGCTTCCCTCAACGCCCGAATCGAGGTGTTCTTGGCGTCTTCGATTTCGAAGCAACCTGGTTTATGACGTCGATGTTCTCGTCAATCTTCTTCCGTAAATCCGATGCCGCTTGAAAGTCGCCGTCATTTGACGACGACTCCGATAATGTTGTCATCCTGTCGGCGCGGAGCCGTCGAGCTGTGGATGCAATCTCCCGCCTGCTTCCATCCTCTCCTCCTCTCTATTGGCGGCAATAGCGCTGGCTTTGCCCGAGCTAGTCCGGGACATACCTTCGGTAGTCGGAGGCCTCCTCGGCCTCTCTTGGCAGATGTTCTGCCACTGTGTTTCGCTCTCATCATGGCCCGTAACCGGACCAGAACTTGCGTCCGTAGATGGCCGCTTTCTTCCCGCACTCTTTCTGTTCTTCGAGAGACTCCACGCTTTGCATAGAGTCACTCTCCTCATCACTCATCTCCGACATGCTAATGTTTTTTTCATATTCCATATTTGTTCCCACGATTATAGGACGAAGTAAAGGTTTGTCCCCGGGTGACGCCTATTCCGGTGACAAGGCTACATACTGTGGGGTCGCCTGGTACCCACAGGTTTTTAAGACTTCGCTGTCTGATTTTTATAGAGGTCACCTCGCGGGCCGGCCAATTACAAGCCTCCGCTCCGCTGCACTTCGACGTACCCCATTATCGTCAACACTGGGGTCTTTGACGAAGTACAGCGGGTTACGGCGCGCTGGTAGAGCCGACGTAACTCCCCAGTTTTGACGGTTGAGTGCCCGGCGGCAGTAAAGCGCACACCGAGCCCGTCCCCACTATGAGCATTAGGCACTGGAAACGATATATCGTCACCAGTTCCCAATGCACACCCTCATTTTGTTGCCTTTCCCCGGATACAGAAATCAAGGAGAAATGCAACCTCCCACAACGCTCGACGGTTGAGTGCCCGGCGGCAGTAAAGCGCACACCGAGCCCGTCCCCACACTGTGAACATTAGGCACCGCCAACGACGTATCGCCACCAGTTCCCAATGCACACCCTCATTTTGTTGCCTTTCCCCGGATACTTTGATCAAGGAAACGGACCTTCTGACGTCGTGATTAGCACCGAGGACGACGTATCGTCACCAGTGCCCAATGCGCATCATCGTTCGGTTGCCTTTCCCCGGATACAGAAATCAAGGAGAAATGCAACCCCCTGCCACCCGCTGTGCCCTCCGCTTATCAGAGGGACACGCAGAGCAGCTATCCCCTGTCAGAACATTCGCCACTGGCAACAACGTATCATCACCAGTGCCCAGGGTGCACCGTCCCGGCGTTGCCTTTCCCACGGATACAATAGTATCAAAGGGAAATTCAACGACCAGGCACTCGAGGAGGTTTTCTGACGTGGCACCCCACCCCACCCCAACCTTTTTTACATGGGAAATGCCTACGCATACCCACCTGCGGGGGCAAGGATGGGTTATGTCGGACTCGCACCGACTAAAACCCCATGGTGTTCCACCTTTGTCGCGTATGGCGGGGCCACGGGAACGCTTTCGCACACCTCCGCGACCCCGCCTGCGCTGGCTGGCGCCGGTTCTCCTTCGGGGAGGACATCCTCCACTTTCCTGCAAGGCGCGCCGGAACACGGACGCGCCTTCCATCTCGGTCTTCCTGTAGGTGGAAGCGGATTCCCCGAGTCCGCTCCCCCCAGAGGTTATTGCGGGGGGCCAGGAAAGCACTAAGCAAAACCCAGCCCCTGCGGCGGATCTGGTCTACGGCTCCACCGCCGACCGATGTTCGGCCGCGGAGGACAGGAGAGCGGCAACGAAACACCGACACTCTTCTGCCCCACCTACAGCCGTGCATCATGGTGCGAGCTTGAGTCGCGGAGGACAGGAGAGCGGCAACGCAACACCGACACTCCTCTCCCTCCGCGACTCCGCCTCAATACTGAGGGCAGGGAAGGCAGCCTCATCCACCACCACTTCCACCCCCAGCAGTCCACCGACACGCTTCCGAGGTAGGCTCGTTATGAGCCCTCCTGAGCGGTGCCACCGGGCCGGCCACAGAGCACCTTAGGCCGGCCATTTGGGTTCCTCTTAGCTTCACCGTGGGTGACCAAGCCACGGTTACTAAGCCCCCCCGCTACGACAAAGCGAGAACCCTTCGGGGGGGACCCCACCCCAACCTTTTTTTTTTTTTACATGGGGAAATGCCTACGCATACCCACCCTCGCGGGGACGAGGCGGGTTATGTCGGACTCGCACCGACTAAAACCCCACGGTGTTCCTTCTGCCCACCGAGTGCTGTGCATACGGGTACGCTTGCGCATTCGTCCGCGTGCACAGCAGTGGCGGCTCGCTCTTGCGGGCCCCGGCCGTTGGTAACCTTTATGGAGAGCGCGCGGGAACACGTGGCGCGCTCTCACCTCGCCGACTCATTTTGAGCTACGGACCTCCCCGGGTCCATAGCTCGAGTCGTATCAGGGCGGAATGGCGAGCGCATACGCTCTGCGTCTTCGCCCGATGCGGCGTCTGCGGACTGGATCCGAGGCGGCTGACTCCCGACCTCGCTCCGCCTCCTCCTTGGTGGACATCACTGCCTCGCAGTAGATGCGCACTGCTGCCCATGCCTCGGCTGTCGACCATAGCGCGAACCACGGCCGGCAGCGACAAGTCCTTCCGACTACGGCACTGAGTGCCCGGCGCTGTTCCGCCCATCGGGGACACCTCTCCAGCGTGTGCTGGGCCGTGTCTTGGAGGCAGCCGTCACAGTGGTGACAGCCCTCGTTTGGCTCCCTTCCGATCAAGTGCAGGTACTTCCCGAAGCATCCATGCCCCGAAAGCACCTGCGACAACCGGAAGGTGAGCACTCCGTGACGTCTATTCAGCCACTGCACGAGGACTGGACGTACTGCCTCTACGGTCGTGGTTTGGCGGGGCTGTTGAAGTGCATGCTGCCACCTCCGCACCATGACCCTTCGACGCTCCGCCTCGCCGCATCAACCTCCTCCTCGTGGGTGGGAACTGGCGCACCGCGATCAAGCTCTCACGCCAAAAGAAGACGGACGCGAGAACTTTCGCCTCCAGTTCCCAGGGAGGGGACGCTGCCAGCACACGCCGCCTCGTGGGACACCGTGTGGTACCCCGGATCGCTCTGATCGCCATCGCCCTCTGGGGCCTTTGCAGAAGAGCGATTGTCCGGCTATTCAGAGCGTCACTCCACACGGGTGCCCGTACAGCGCCATGGAGCGCACCATGCCCAGGTACAGGCGCCGGCAAGCCGCATTCGGACCTCCGATATTCGGCAGCAAGCTGCCGACTGCGGCCGCCGCACGCAACAGCCTGGGCAACCGTTAGAGGTGCACCTCGAAGTTCCATCGGCCGTCTGAAGTGAGTCCCAGATATTTCATCTGGGACTTGATGCCGATGCGAACTCCGCCCACTACGATGTGCAGTCCCGAGGGTGGCGCGTTCCGAGGCCCGTGAAAACACAAGGCCTCAGACTTGTTGAGGGCCACCTCGAGACCCAGCCTTCGGATACGACTCCACTACGTGGGCCACTCCCGCTGTAGCACGTATGGTGCACTCCTACTGGTGCGCCCTTGCCGTCACCAAGGTGTCGTCGGCGTAGCAAGTCACGCAGAGGCCTCGCAGTAGGGATCCGCGAAGCAGTCGTAGCCGATGTTCCACAGGAGCGGTCCGAGAACCGAACCCTGTGGGACACCGCACGACACTACGCGACTATGCCACTCGTTCCGACACCTGTACGCCACCGACCTGCCCGAGAGATAGGATGCGATCATGCATAGGGAAGTCCAGTTCCGGCGCGGTGATACCGGAGTGCCTCCTGATGCAACTCCAGGGCAAGGTGTTGAAGGCGTTGGCGATGTCAAGAGACACCGCCAAGACGACCTCACCCCAGACGACTGCTTCCTCCGCCGTCCTCTTCACTCGCATGATCGCATGTATCGTGGACCTGCCCTCGCGAAATCCGGTGGCTATCATCCAAATCCGGACCGACCCCCACCAGATGCCGTACGAGGCGACCGGCAATGACACGCTCAAAGAGCTTTGCCACCTCGTCTAACAGCACTATGGGCCGGTACGCAGAGGGCGAGTCCTCGGGCGCCCTCCTTCCTCAAGAGGACCATCGTGCCCGCCTTCCACACCCGCGGAAAACGGCCCTGCGTTAGGCAGGCGTCGAATAGTCCTCTGAGTTTGCCCTCGAGTGCGCCGGATGCTAGGACCCACGCACGGCCAGGTACACCGTCGGGTCCTGGGGCCGTATTCCTAGAACGGAGTCGAAGAATCGCGGCCCCGAACTCTCCTGGGTTACTGGCGGTACCACCTCGTCCCCGCCAGCAACCGCAACCAGCGCAGTCGGAGCCATGTTCGGCGGCGTGTGTTCCTCCTCTCGGGGAACAGGGCTGCAACCACTGCGTCCACGAACTGGGGCTGGAGACTTCGCGTCAGAGGGGTGCCCATGGGCGAAGTTTCCCCGCACCATGCGGTATGGGCGACCCACGGATCACGGTTCAGAGTCTCCAGCAGCTCGATTCTCGCACCAGCCTTGGCCTCGCCAATGGCGATTTGAAGACGAAGCTTGGCCCTCCACGTAAGCGTTGCGCAACGATGACTCGGCCGCATCGTCACGGCGTCTCCTCCGGCGTTGCCTCGTGTACTGGCGTCTGCGATCACGCACGCAGTGCGCAGCACAGCGATGTCGGCGGACCACCAGTACACCTGCCTTTCGGCGGTCGAGGCCCCAACCGTGGCATCGACGCATCGCAGACGCGAGTCATCGACGCGAAGCGCCACCGCTTCGTCTTCCACGCAGTGGTTGCTGCACCTCGGGAAACCCACGATTCCACCAGGGAAGCCTCGATGAGAACTTCCCGTCGAGGTGCTTGAGTGCCCATCTCGGCCGTCGCCACGGACGACCGCTCGCCCGGATCGGACCGGGCCACGTCGGAATCGGAGACGCTGAAGCGGATATATAAATGATCCGACAGCGTCTCCACACCGGACACGACTTCCCACCCGTGAACCCGGCGCGCCATGGATGTGCTGGCGAAGGACAGGTCCACAACGGAGCTCCTGGGGCCGAACGCAAGTGGGTTCCGGAACCACGGTTGAGCAGACAGAGTCCTACGGACAGTGCCCACCCTCCAGGAACGTCCCCGCGTATCGCTGGCAGAACAGCCCCAAACGGTGTTCTTAGCGTTGAAGTCACCCATCACCAAAATAGGATGAGGGTGACTCCTGCCAATGAGAGCTCCGACTCGCCCAAGAGTCCTCGAACTCGAGCGGCTTCTGCTGGGGACAATAAATGCCAATAATGACTATCCCCCACCAGCGCCGCAACGAATCCGCGACCTTCTCCACCCAATCCATGGGTGGGGCACCAGCAGTCATCCGAGCAACTACCGCGACCGAGCCATCCACGTCTCCCGCCCATCCATCCCCTGTCCGGAACCAGGTAGGGTTCCGAAACGATGGCCACGTGGGTCAACCACTGCGCCATACTCTGAAAGAGCAGATCTTGTGCTCTAGCACAGTGGTTGACGTTCGCCTGAACTACGTGAAGGCCGTAGCTCATTGCGAGGCCGGTTTCTGATCCTCCTCCATTGCCTCCACCTGTGGTTGCTGGCTGGCCGGTTGCTTCGGTGGCAACGTGCGAACTGGCCTTTCCCTCTTGGGAGGCGCGGTGCAGGCCCTTCCTCCCATCCTGTGGTCGGCCGGTTTTGGCTGCGACACACACAGCGCAACGCGGGTTGGCGGAACACTGCGCTGCCTTGTGGCCAGACTGACCCGCAACAGGCTTTGAAACTCCCCGGTCGACTGCGGCGTCGCATTGGGCCCTCACATGTCCCGACTCCAGGCAGCGGAAGCACCTCAGAGGTGGGCTCGACAAGCTTCGCCACGGCTGAGACCCACGAGACCATCAACCTTCCGCCGTCGGCGACCTTTTGGCAGCCGCCACGGACATCGGACCCAGGCCACCCCATGTCCTGCAACATCCCGTAGGATCTGGCTGCATTTGACTGCCTCCTCAGGGCAGCCACCGGCCTTCGCCACGGCTGTCACCACCTCCTCCACAGTGATGGAGTCATCTAGACCAGCAATTCTGACCTCCACTGTCTTTGCTGGTCTAGTTATCCGCACCCCCTTTGACGCGAGCGCCTCCCTCAACTTTTCGGCAAGGCGGTCCGCCCTGTCGCCGCTGTCTGCACCGGGATTTCAAACATACGCGCCCCGTGGCGCATGTGCGGAACCGCAGGTCTGTTATCCCGAGGGCAGAGAGGTCGACTTTCCTCTTCGCCTCGGTGATAACCTCCGCATAAGTAACACCAGCCGCCGCCGCTTCCGGCGCCAGTGTCACCACGACAGCGGCCGATCTGGGGGCGGCAATCTTGCCGGCCTCGGTGCAGGATTGCCGGGACTCTTGACAACCTTGCCGTTTGTTCCTGAGCCCCTTTCTTCACCGTAGTCCACGGTTCCTCCATGGACTGTTGTGCCGGTGGCAAAGATCGGGACTCTGTATCCTTCGCGCTCTCTTTAGCGGGCTCGCTCCGCTTACCCTTTCCCTTCCCTTTAGTGCGTGACAGAGCCACGGAACCCCCTACGATAACTGCCCGGTCGCTGGGAGTCGTAATGACCGGTGGCTTCGGGGCAGCCGGGAGCCGGGGAGGCGATGGACCGACCGAAGTGCTAGGCACCGCACTTGCCCTCGTGTCTGCCGCCAACGGAGGACGGACGCGCTTTTCTGGGAGAAGGCGGTCCTCCAAAGCCGCGAATCTGGCGTTCATCATTGTCCCCACTTGACAGATGATTGAACGTACCAGATCCTCGTTGCCGTCTGTTGTGATTGGTCCACGTTTGCTTGACTGCTCCATGCGCAGTCGCATCTCCGCCACTTCCTGGCGTAACTGCGCAACCTCAGCTTGCAGACGGTTGTTGCTCGCCTGCAGCCCCCTTGTTTCTTCTGATGTGCACCGACTCTGCAGGATCTGACCCCACCCCAACCTAACCTTTTTTTTTTTTTCGTGGGGAAATGCCTACGCATACCCGCCCCGCGGGGACGAGGGCGGGTTATGTCGGACTCGCACCGACTAAAACCCCACGGTGTTCCATCGCTCCACCCAGTGCTGTGCATGCGGGTACGCTGTGAGCATTCTTCCGCGTGCACAGCTGGTGGCGGCTCGCTATTGCGGGCCCCGGCAGTTTGACCCTGTGTTGAGAGCGCGCGGGAACACCGGGCGCGCTCTCACCTCGCTGACTTGTATTGAGCGACAGACCTCCCCGTGTCCATCGTTCGAGTCGTGGGCAGGGGAATTGAGTAATCTTACGCTCACCTTCCTGCGGCGGCTGTGGAGTGGTCCCAGGGTCATGGGACGCTTCCTCCTCCATCGGCTGGCTGGTCGGTTGCCGAGGTGGCAACGGGCGGATATTTCCCGGCCTTGGAAGGCGCGTTACAGGCCTTCCCCATTCTGTGGTCCGCCGGTTTTGCGGCAACGCACACGGCACAACGCGGGGTAGCGGAGCACTGCGCCGCCTTATGGCCAGGCTGGCCACAGCGGCAGCACAGCTCCCCCCGGTCGATCGGTGCGTCGCATTGAGCCCTCACGTGTCCCGCCTCAAAACAGCGGAAACACCTAAGAGGTGAGGGCTCTACGAGCTTCACCTCGGCCACCACCCACGAGACCATCAGACGTCCTGCGGCAGCCACCTTTTGGCAGCAGCCACGGGGACATGAATTGAGCCATCCCGGGCCTGCGGGATACCGCAGGACCTCGCTACACTTAATAGTGTCCCTGGGACAGTCACCAGCCAACGATACAGCCGCCACCACATCCTCCACAGAGGCCGAATCATCTAGACCGGACACCTTGACTTCGGCTGTCTTTTGCCAGTCTAGACACGGACCTTTGCCCGCTGTGGTGAACACCTCCTCAACCTTTTGGCGAGGGCGTCCGCCTTGTCCCGCTGTCTGCGCCGGGGATCTCGAACATACGAGCCCCGTGGCGCAGATTCGAAACGCATCTCGGTTATACCGAGGGCGGCGAGGTTTATTTTCGCCTTCGCCTCGGTAATCACCTCAATGTATGTGACGCCTGCCACAGCCTCCGGCTGCAGGGTCACTACCACAGCGGACGATCGCGGAGTCGCAATCTTTACCGCTCCTCTTCTTTGCGGGTTCGCCGGGACCTTGCCGCCTTTCCGCCCTGCTTCTTGTGTCCCTTCCTCTTCACCACCGTTGTCCATGGTTGATCATAGACTGCAGCGCTGGTGGCAGGGTCGAGACTCTGTTGCCATCTTTTGTCCTTCCTTCGCGGCCTTGCTCCGCCCTCCTTTGGGATACTTCGGGGCCGCAGAGGCCCACTACAGCCACCGGCTTAACGCAAGGCGCCTTGACAGGCGGCTTTGCGGGAGCCGGTGCCTGGGAAGGCGAAGGGCTGGATGGTGGACCGGGCACCGCCTCTGGTCTCTTGTCCGCTGCCAGTGAGGGGCGAAGACGCTTCTCCGGAAGGAGACGGTCCTCCAGGGCGGCAAATCTGGCGTTGATCATTGACCCCACCTGGTCAATGATCGAACGCACGAGCTCCTCCTTGCCCGCTCCCTCGGTTTGTTGGCTGGGCCGGTTCGTTTGCATCCGCAGGTCAGCCACCTCCTTCCTCAGCTGCGACACTTCACCTTGTAGGCGAGCATTATCTGCCTGCAGCTTCCGCGTCTCGTCTGAGGTACAACGTCGCTGCAGAGTCTTGGTAACCTCGCTGACGTTCTCTGCAGCCTCTTTGAGCGCCTTCACCCAGATGCCCTTCAGGTTCTTCGACCTTGTTGCAACCATGGTGATGACGCTCACGCTGTCCTCTACCCTCTTTTCTAGCTCCGCCGCCGTCTCGAAGTCGCCATCGTTGGACGACGACTCCGACAGGGTTGTTGTCCTGCCGGCGCGGAGCTGACGAGACGCTAAAACGACTTCCACTCCGCCGCCACCCTCAATTCCGCTTCCTTAGCGGCCTATCATTTTAGCCTGGGCGAGGAATGACATATTGCCCCGTAGTTGGGGGCCTCCCTCGACCTCTCTTGGCAGATGTTGTTGCCATACCCAAGCTAGTTTTTCCTTGCTGGCCCGTTACCGAACCAGAGCCGCATCCTTCGTCCATAGACGGACGTTTCCTCCCCGCACTTCTTCTCCCCTCGTCAAGTGACTCCACGCTTAGCATAGAGTCACTGTCATCATCACTATCTGCCGACATGTATTTTGTTTTAGGTTTACTCATATTGGTTCCCACGATTGTGGACGAAATAAAAGGTCGGCCCCCGGGTTACGCCATTCCGAGGGCAAGGCTACATACTGTGGGGGTCGCCTGGTACCCACAGGTTTTTAAGACTTCGCTGTCTGATTTTTTATAGAGATTTACTCCTCGCGGGCCGGCCAATTAAGGCAAGCCCTCCGCTCCGCTGCACTTCGACGTACCCCATTATCGTCAACACTGGGGTCTTTGACGAAAGTACAGCGGGTTACGGCGCGCTGGGAGAGCCGACGTAACTCCCCAGTTTTGGACGGTTGAGTGCCCGGCGGCATTGTTAGTGCACACCGAGCCCGTCCCTCCACTATGAGCATTAGGCACTGGAAACGATATATCGTCACCAGTTCCCAATACCCACCATCATTTGTTGCCGCGCTCCCAGCAGATCACCCAATCAAAATAACCTCAACGCTCGACGGTTGAGTGCCCGGCGGCAGTAAAGCGCACACCGAGCCCGTCCTCCACTATGAGCATTAGGCACTGCCAACGACGTATCGCCACCAGTTCCAAATGCACACTCGTTTTGTTGCCTTTCCCCGGATACTTTGATCAAGGAGAAATGCAATCCCACTCTCGCATTGGGCACTGAGAACGACGTATCGTCTGGGTGCTTAATGCTTCCCATCATCGTTCGGTTGCCTTTCCTCCGGATATGGAAATCAAAAGGAAATGCAACCCCCTGCCACTCCGCTGCGCCCTCCGCTTATCAGAGGGACACGCAGAGCAGCTATCCCCCCCTGTCAGAACATTCGCCACTGGCAACAACGTGTCATCACCAGTGCCCAGGGTGCACCGTCCCGGCGTTGCCTTTCCCCCGGATACAATAGTATCAAAGGGAAATTCAACGACCAGGCACTCGAGGAGGTTTTCTGACGTGGCACCCCACCCCAACCTAACCTAACCTAACCTAACCTAACCTAACCTAACCTAACCTAACCTAACCTAACCTAACCTAACCTAACCTAACCTAACCTTTTTCGTGGAAATGCTCACGCATACCCACCCGCGGGACGAGGGCGGGTTATGTCGGACTCGCACCGACTAAAACCCCACGGTGTTCCTTCGCTCCATCAGAAACTGTGCATGCGGGTACGCTGTGAGCATTCTTCCGCGTGCACAGCGGGTGGCGGCCAGTTGTGTGGCCCCGGCAGACTTGGCCCTGTTTTGAGAGCGCGCGGGAACACCGGGCGCGCTCTCACCTCGCTGACTCATTCGAGCGACAGACTTCCCCGAGTCCATCACTCGAGTCGTAAGGGGGGGGAATCGAGTATGCCTACGCTCTCCTCATCCCCCCCTGCGGCGGCTGTGGAGTGGTCCCGGCGTCGTGGGACGGTTCCTCCTCCATCGGCTGACTGGTCGGTTGCCGAGGTGGCAACGGGCGGACCGGCCTTTTCCCGCTCTTTGGTTTAGCAGAGCAGGCCTTCCTCCCATCCTGTGGTCGCTGGTTTCTTCGCGGCGACGCACACAGCACAACGCGGGGTAGCGGAGCACTGCCCACTGCTTATTAGCTCCAGGCTGTGTCACAGCGACAGGCTCCCCGGTCGACTGCAGCATCGCACTGAGCCCTCACATGACCCGCTTCAAGGCATCGGAAGCACCTCAGAGGTGAGGGCTCCACCAGCTTGACCGCGGATGCCACCCAGGATACCAGGCGCCCGCTGGCGGCCACCTTTTGGCGGCAGCCACGGGGCACCGGACCAGGCCATCCCAAGGCCTGCGGGATACCACAGGATCTCGCTGCACTTCACAGCGTCCTTGGGACAGCCACCAGCCTTCGTCACAGCTGCCACTACTTCCTCTGCTGTGGCAGAGTCATCCAGACCGGAGACCTTGATCTCAGCTGTCTTCGCCGGTCTGATACCCGCACTCGCTTGCCCGCCGCTGCGAGCACCTCGCTCAGCTTTTGTGCGAGGGCGTCCGCCTTTTGTCGCTGTCTGCGCCAGGATTTCGAACATTCGAGCCCCCGTGGCACAGATACGGAACCGCATTTCGGTTATACCGGGGAGGCGAGGTTGATCTTCGCCTTCGCCTCGGTAATAACGTCGATGTAGGTGACGCCCGCCGCCGAAGCCTCCGGCTCCAGGGTCACCACCACAGCAGAGGATCTTGGAGTGGCAATTTTCACCGCCTTCTTTGCGGGTTTGCCAACACTCTTGACCACCTTCCCACCCTTGTTTTTCAGCCCTTCCTCACCACCGTAGTCCACGGTTCGTCTATGGACTGTGGTGCTGGTGGCGGAATGGACTCAGATGCAGTCTTCTGGCTACGCTTCTCGAGCCCGCTCCGCTTTCCCTTTGGTTGCTTCTGGGCAACGGCACCTGCAGCGACAGCCGGTTTAACGCAGCCGCCTTGACAGGCGGTTTTGCGACAACCGGTGCCTGGGCAGGTGCAGGAAGGACGAGGGACCGGGCACTGCCTCCGGTCTCCTATCCGCCGCCAGTGGAGGGCGAAGGCGCTTCTCGGCAGGAGACGATCCTCCAGCGCCGCGAACCTGGCGTTGATCATTGACCCTACCTGGTCAATGATCGAACGCACAATCCTCCTTGCCCGCTCCCTCGATGCCAGAAGCGGAGAAGCATGTCCACCTGCATCCGCAGGTATGCCACCTCCTTCCTCAACTCCGACACCTCGCGGGGCGAGCGTTGTCCGCCTGCAGCTTCGTCGTCTCCTCTGAGGTACAGCGGCGCTGCAGAGTCTTAGTGGTCTCACTAACGGTCTCTGCAGCCTCCTTCAGCGCCTTCACCCAGATGCCCTTCAGGTTCTTAGACCTTGTGGCCACCATGGAGATGACGCCGACGCTGTCCTCAATCCTCTTTGTAGCTCCGATGCCGGCTCGAAGTCGCCATCGTTCGACGACGACTCCGACAGGGTTGATATCCTGCCGGCACGGAGCTGACGAGACGACGCGGCGATGTCCGCCTCCGCCTCCAACCTCTCCTCCTCCCTTCTGGCTTCCACCAACGCCATTTTCGCCTGGGCCAGTCCCACATAATCGCCCGTTGTCGGAGGCCGTCCTCGACCTCTCTTGGCAGATGTTGTGCCTTGGCTGCGTCCTCCGTTTTGGCCCGTTACCGGACCTCCGCCGATGCCTGCGTCCTTAGAAGGACGTTTTCTTCCTTTGTATGTCCGTTCGTTGAATGACTCTACGCTGAGCATAGAGTCACTCGTGTCGTCATCACTGTCCATTTCCGTCATGCCTTTTGTTGGTTTTAATTTTTCCATTTTGATTCCCACGATTGTGGACGAAATATAAAGTCGACCCCCGGGTTACGCCATTCCGAGGGCAAGGCTACATACTGTGGGGTCGCCTGGTACTCCAGGTTTTCAAGACTTCGCTGTCTGATTATTTTATAGAGGTTTACTCCTCGCGGGCCGGCCAATTAAGGCAAGCCCTCCGCTCCGCTGCACTTCGACGTACCCCATAATCGTCAACTCTGGGGTCTTTGACGAAAGTACAACGGGTTACGGCGCTGGGAGAGCCGACGTAACTCCCCAGTTTTGACGGTTGAGTGCCCGGCGGCAGTGTGAGTGCACACCGAGCCCGTCCTCCACTATGAGCATTAGGCACTGGAAACGATATATCGTCACCGGTTCCTGGCCACCCACCACCATCATTTGTTGCCTTTCCCCGGATACAGAAATCAAGGAGAAATGCAACCTCCCACAACGCCGATTTGTTGGAATGCCCGGTGGCAGTAAAACGCACACCGAGCCCGTCCTCCACTATGAGCATTAGGCACTGCCAACGACGTATCGCCACCAGTTCCCAATGCACACCCTCATTTTGTTGCCTTTCCCCGGATACTTTGATCAGGAGAAATGCAGCCTCCCGCCTCGCATTGGGCACTGAGGGTGACGTATCGTCACCAGTTCCCAATGCGCACCATCGTTCAGTTGCCTTTCCTCCAGTTTGGAAATCAGAGGAAATGCAACCCCTGCCACTCCGCAGTGCCTCCGCTTATCAGAGGGACACGCAGAGCAGCTATCCCCCTGTCAGAACATTCGCCACTGGCAACAACGTATCATCACCAGTGCCCAGGGTGCACCGTCCGGCGTTGCCTTTCCCCGGATACAATGGTATCAGGAAATTCAACGACCAGGCACTCGAGGAGGTTTTCTGACGTGGCACCCCAACCTAACCTAACCTAACCTAACCTAACCTAACCTAACCTAACCTAACCTAACCTAACCTAACCTAACCTAACCTTTTTTTTTTTTCGTGGGGAAATGCCTGCGCATACCCGCCCTCGCGGGGACGAGAGCGGGTTATGTCGGACTCGCACCGACTAAAACCCCATGGTGTTCCACCTTCGTCGCGCGTATGGCGGGCCACGGAACGCTTTTCGCACACCTCCGCGACCCGCCTGCGCTGGCCAGCAAGCCAGCCCTCCTTCCGGGGGAGGACATCCCCTCTCCACCCCTCTCCTGCAAGGCGCGCCGGAACACGGACGCGCCTTCCATCGGCCTCCTCTGTAGGTGAAACGGACTCCCGAGTCCGCCCCGAGCCATGGGGAAGCGCTAAGCCAGCCCAGCCCCTGCGGCGGATCACCGGTCTGCGGCTCCACCGCCGACCGATGTTGGCCGCGGAGGACGAGAGAGCGGCAACGAAACACCGACACTCCTCTTCCCCGCGGCCCACCACAGCCGCATCATGCGGTGCGACCCCCGCTTGAGTCGCGGAGGATGGGAGCGGCAACGCGCAACACCGACACTCCTCTCCTCCGCGACTCCGCCTCGGCTACTGAGGGCTGGGAAGACGGCCTCGCTCCGCCACATCCGCCCCAGCAGTCCCACCGACACGCATCCGGGGTTTGCTCTGGCGAGCCACCCGGGCAGCCACCTCAGGCCGGCCTCAAGAGCGCCTTAGGCCGGCCATTTGGGTTCCTCTTAGCTGCCGTGGGTGACCAAGCCACGGTTACTATTCCCGCTACGACAAAGCGAGAACCCTTCGGGGGAACCTTTTTTGTTATCGATCTTCCGAAAGATGCCCACCGCATCACAGGGTGAGACAGGGGTTATGTGGGACTTGTAACCACTAAAACCCCCGGTGGTCATCCTCAGTGCATTTAGAGAATCCGGGATCTCCATGAGAGACGCACCGGTGCCCCTCTGCACGAATGCCCTGGTACATCCTGGAGGAAAAAGCCTCCTAGCACCCTCGCGGTGCTACGGCTCGAGACCACTCCGAGTTTGCCGTCCTTCAGATCCGCTTCGGGTGGTCAGAACCCCACCCTGATCACCCGCGAACCCGGGATCCCCTTTTAGTCGCCTTGTACGACGGGCGAAGGGTATAGCCCTATTCTTATGCCCGGGACTAAAGGGCTGACGGGCCGGTGCGTCCGCGCCACCGCCCCGGCGTCGCCGTCTCCGAGCGGGATCGGCCCTCTCCCGATCACGCTCGGCGGTCTCGCTTCTGTACCATGACGGTTTCACAGAAGGGACCGGCGCCTTCCGCGCCTTTATCCGCCAGCGCAGCCGCTACTGCGACTGGCGGAAGAGATCTTGCCCGATCTGGACCAGGATCCGTCGCTCGGACTCCCACGCGGGGCACTCGGCGAGGCGTGTGCTGTGCGGAATCGGTCCCCACCGCAGTGGTGGCGACGTTCGATTCGCGTCAATCCTGTTCAGGTACTCACCAGAGCACACCGTGCCCGGTGAGTACCTGCGTCGATCGGTAGGTGACGTGCACTCTTCCCCGCTCGCAGCCAGGCTTGGCCGGCAAAGAGCGCGCGCTGACCGTGCGCTGGCGGAGAAACGGGCTCTTGGGCCTCTCTCCGCCACACCCGCAACGCCCGTCTGCGCTCCTGCCTTCGCCTCGCCCGCATCAGGGCTCGGCTTCCTCCTGGGAGAGACGAAGGCAGACATCACCCGCGCATCCATCTCCGCCAAGATGTCAAAGGTGGAAACCGAGCTGGGACAGTGGCCGCCTCGAAAGATATCGTACGATATCCTCGTGCGATCCTGATGGCCATCTTTCGCTGCAGGCTATTGAGCTTAGCTCTGCGGCGACGGACGCCAAATGATCGATGGGACTGTACGGGCGCCCGTGAACCATCGATCGCTGACCCGCGCTCAGGCGGCGGACTCCTTCCTGGGGCCCCGAAGTTGGGTGGCAACCGGTACGTGGCACCCACTACCCTCTCGATCTTGGGGACCGGGCGGTCGGAAGATGCTCCTCGAAGCCCCAGCGACCGTCAGGATGAGACCGAGATATTTCATCGCCGGTCCCACCCGGACTGCGTCACCAACGCGAACCGACAAGCTGGGTGGTTCCTCCCCTCTGGGGAGTTTGTGGAACCAGCGCCTCGGTCTTATGAGAGGCGCTATCCGGGCCAATCGTGGATTTTATCCCGACGCATGCCACCCAAGCTCAGCAAAGCCGGATGGTGCTTTCGAAGCTGTCCCGTCGGCCAGTACCAGGTGTCATCTGCATAGCAGACGACGCACTAACACCGACAAGGAGATCGACCCGCAGGACCGCGTCGTACGCGAGGTTCCCACAATTGCGGACCCAACACGGATCGCTTGTGGAACCCCGCAGTTCACCTCCCTCAGGTGGACAGACGCGTCCCCGACCCACATTACCGGATGCACCCTGTCGTGCAAGTGATACGCCCCAGCGATGCACCTTGGTAGGGAGGCACGCGATGTTATGCGCCAAGAGCCTCCTAATGGTTCCCCAGGGCAGCGGAATTAAAAGGCATTGACGCTATGTCAAGATTGATACCAATGCCACCGCCCCAGGTAACCGCCCGCTGCGACTGCTCTCGGACGCGAAGGATCGCGTCCGCAGTCGATCGCGCCTGCCGAAAGCCGAATTGGCTGTGTCGACAGGTCAGGGGCCCACTTGACGCAGGTGCGTGTTAACGGGCGGCGAATTATCCTTTCGAACAATTTGCCCGCCTCATCTAGCAAACAAATGGGTCGGTACGCGGAGGGAGATTCAGCGATCCTGCCATCTTTCCTCCAAGAGGCACCATCCTTGCCTCTTTTCAGGCTGAGGAAGACACCGGCACTTAGGCAGCTGTTGAACCTTTGTCTCCAGTCTTCCACAGCCCGGCGGCTGGAAGCGATCACCCAGGCCCGACCAGGAGTCGGGGCCTGGGGCCCGTATTCTTTCTCCGAGGCGCCTCACGGCTCGGTCAACTCCTCGTTGGTCACCCCAACTCATCAGACCCGCATGACCTCGTCTGATCGCAATGTTGGTGCGGGGCATCCCTGGACCCTGGGAAGGGGAGTGTCACAACTCTTCCAACGAAAGTAGGGTCAGGGTTTCCCGTCAAGGAGGGACCCATGATCGGGCTTGCCTGGTATTACGATTTTGTACGGCCGCCCCATGGGTCCCTGTTCAACCCCTCGAGGAGGTTCGCTCCAGGACCGAGACCTAGCATCCTCGATTGCGAGTTGGAGCCTTTTGTAGCGCCTCTTACAGCTCGTACGCTCTCGCCTTTTCATCGGCAGTGGCTTGCCTTCTTCTGCGGGCTCTGGTGTACTGGCGTCGGGCCCGCAAGCAGTCCCTGCGCAGCGTATATGGCTTCCGACCGCCAGTACACCCGCCCGAAGCTTGGAGACCCGGTCCGAGGCATCGACACGTCGCAAATTGACGTCATCGTAGCCCGGAACCAGGTCGCTTCACTCGGATCAGGCCAGAACCCTTGGGCTGGGTCCCCTGTCCAGGCCACCGCAACGATGAAACGGCTGAATATATCTGTCGAGCCGCTTGAGGGACCATCGCCGCGGAGGGCCGCTACTGCGTTGGCGGCGGAGAGTAGCACCGTCAGGAAGCTGAGCGCCGCATCGAGAACGATGTGGCGGTGAGTCCAAACTGGAAACCACGTCTTCCGCCATCTCCATCCCGACACCGATACGCGAGTGGCAGAGGAGTCGCCACGACAGGTCGACAATCAGGCTCCCCACCGCCGCGCGGAAGTGCTAATGGACCCCGATTCAAAGTCGGAGGTCGAGTCCCGCCGCCATTCTTACTGGTTCTCCCTTTGCGTTGTCCCGGGTGCAACCCACGATCCTAGAGTGAGCGTTGAAATCGCAGGACAAGCTGGAACGGGGAAGAGCATGCACGGATGCAATCGCCCAGCCCGTCCAGGTACGCCTCGTAAGCGGCGAGTGCTGTTGGGAGAAACGTAGCAGCCAATACTACAAGGGAACCCCACTCGACGGCGACGAATCCCTGCCCCTTGGAAATCAGGGTGCGGGGATCCTCCCTTCCGCCACCCAGTAGATAGCAACGGAACCCTTGGTGTCACCGAACCAACGAGGATGGTCGGGACTCGGTAGGGTTCCGCCGCTACTACCAGAGCAACTGACCACTCCGCGAGGGTTTTGCGGCAACGGGTTTTGCGCCCGCAGCAGTGGTTCAGATTGCTGGAGGATCGGGGGAACCACAACCTAACCTAACCTTTTTTTTTTTTTTTTTTTTTTTTTCGTGGGGGAAATGCCACGCGTACCCGCCCTCGCGGGGACGAGCCGAGGTTATGTCCGGACTGCCGACTAAAACCCACGGTGTTCTTCTGCCCACTTGGTGCTGTGCATACGGGCGCGCGTGAGCATTCTTCCGCGTGCACAGCTGTGGCGAACTTTGCTAAACGCGAACCCCGGCCGTTTGTAACCTTTTATGAGCGCGGGAACGCAGGGCGCTCTCACCAACTCATGTTGAACTACGGACCCCGGGCCCTTGGCTCGGAGTCAAATTCGGGGGAAGTAGAGTGTCGCCGCCTACACTTTTCCCCCGGCGGCGGCTGCGGACTTGTCCCGTGGTTACGGGACGGTTCCTCCTCCATCAACTCAACCGTCCCTTGCGGCTGGCTGGCCGGGTGCCTGGGTGGCAGCGGGCGGACCATCCTTCCCTCTCTTAGGCGCGGCCTTGCGGGTACCCTTTATCTTAATGGTCCGCAGGTTTGCTGGCTGCGACGCACACAGCACCAACGCAGTTGGCGGAGCACTGTGCCTGCTGTGGCCTGATTCACCACAGCGGAAGCACTGGCTCCCCACGATCGACTGTGGCGACGCACTGTGCCCTCACATGTCCGAAAGCTTCTGGCAGCGGAAACACCTCACGGGTGAGGGGCTCCACCAGCTTGACCACGGCTGCCACCCACGGGGACCATGGTCGCCCGCCGGCAGCCACCTTTTGGCGGCAGCCACAGGGCGCCGACTGAGCCGTTCCAGGTCCTGCAGGGGTACCGCCAGAATGTCGCTGCACTTAACGGCCTCTTCAGTGCAGCCACCAGCCTTCGTCACGTACGCTACCACGTCCTCCGCTGTAGCAGAGTCGTCCAGACCGGTCACCTTGACCTCCGCCGTCTTTGCCGGTCTGGATACGCGCTCGCTTGCCGCTGCTGCAAGAACCTCGCTTAGTCTTCGAGGCAGGGCGTCCGCTGCTGTCGCCGCTGTCTGCGCCCGGGATTTTCAAACATCCAGGCGCCGTTGCGCAGACCACGGAGATCCCATCTCAGTTATACCGAGGGAGGCGAGGTTGATCTTCGCCTTTGCCTCGGTAATAACATCGTATAGGTGATGACGCCTGCGGCCACTGCCTCTGGCTCCAGGGTCACCACCACGGCGGACGATCGCGGGTGGCGATCGTGACTGCCCTCTTTGCGGGTTTTACGGAACTATTTGCCGCCGCCTTCCCAGCCTTCTTTAAGTCCCTTTCTTCACCACCGTAGTCCACTTAGTTTTGCTCCATTGACTGCGGCGCCGTCAGTCGGGACCGCTTCCCTCGGTTGGCTCTCTTTCACGGTCTTGCTGCTTTGGGGCGTTTCGGGCCCGCGGAACCCCCAGCGACAGCCGGTGCGGCGCTAACTGCCGCTGACGAGGCAGCTTTGCGGCTGCCGGTGCCTGGGAAGACGAGGGACCGGACAAATGAACGGTTTCCGCTCCCGGTACTCTATCCGCCGCCAATGGTGGGCGGAGTCGCTTTCCGGTAGGAGGCGGTCTTCTAGTGCGGCAAATCTGGCGTTGATCGTGACTACCTGGTAAATGATCCGAACGGACAACTCCTCTTGCCAGCTCCCTCAGCTTGTTGGCTCGGCTTGTTTACCTGCATCCGCAGGTAGGCCATCTCCTTCCGCAGCTGCGACGCTTCGTCTTGGAGACGAAGGTGTTTGCAGCTGTCAGGTCCGCCACCATCAGAGGTGCAGCGTCTCTGCAGAGTCGAAGTAACCTCAGTCACAGTCTCCGCGCCTGCCTCCTTAAGCGCACGAACAAAGTTGCCCTTTAAGTTCTTGGACTTGGTGGCAACCAAGTTGATGACGCCGACGCTGTCCTCGATCCTCTTCTCCAGGTCCACCCGCTGCCCTCCAGAAGTCGCCATCGTTTGATGACGACTCGAAGACAGGGTTGACTTTACCGGTGCGGAGCTGTCGAGTTGCCGCAACAATCTTTCGCCCCTCCGCCTCCACCCTCAGTTCCGCTTCTCGTGCTGACACCAACGCGCCATTTTTGCCTGGGCATGAGGCCTGCGTACTCCCCACTGTTGTTTGGGGGTCATGGCCACTCGGCCTCTCTTGGCAGATGTTCTTGCCGTACCCAGGCTGTTTCCACCGTCATGGCCCGTAAGCAGACCAGAGCCACATGATGCGTCCACAGAAGGACATTTTCTCCCGCCACTTCGTCTACCGTCTTCAAACGACTCTACGCTCAGCATAGAGTCACTGTCATCGTCGCTGTCTCGTTCAGTTTCAGTCCGTTGTGCATAATTAAGTTTTTCCATTTTGATTCCCACGATAAAGGTCGATATAAACGGTCGATCCCGGGTGACGCCTATTCCGGAACAAAGGCTGCATGCTGGCGAGGGTCGCCTGGTACCCTGGTTTTAAGACTTCGCTGTCTGGTTTTATGAAGTGATCCTTCTCGCGGGCCGGCCAATTAAAGGCAAGCCCTCCGCTCCACTGCCTCAACGTACCCCTTGATCGTCAGCGCTGGGGTCTTTGAAGAGGTACAGCGGGTTACGGCGCGCTGGTGCGGAATACCGACGTAACTCCCCAGTTTTGGACGGTTGTGCCGGAGGCGGTGGTACACACCGAGCCCGTCCACTCCACTATAGGCATTAGGCGCCAGAGCGATATATCGTCGCAGTTCTGGCCGCCCACCATCATTTGTTGCCTTTCCCCGGATACGAAATCAAGGAGAAATGCAACCTCCCACAACGCTCGACGGTTGAGTGCCCGGCGGCAGTAAAGCGCACACCAGGCCCGTCCCCACACTGTGAACATAAGGCACTGCCAACGACGTATCGCCACCAGTTCCCAATGCATGCCCTCATTTTGTTGCCTTTCCCCGGATACTTTGATCAAGGAGAAATGCAACCTCCACCGCATTGGGCACTGAGAACGACGTATCGTCACCAGTGCCCAATGCGCACCATCGTTCGGTGCCTTTCCTCCGGATATGGAAATCAAAGGAAATGCAACCCCCTGCCACTCCACTGTGCCCTCCCGCTTATCAGAGGGACGCAGGCAACTATCCCCCTGTCAGAACATTCGCCACTGGCAACAACGTGTCATCACCAGTTGCCCAGGGTGCACCAAATCCCGGCGTTGCCTTTCCCCGGATACAATAGTATCAAAGGGAGATTCGACCAGGCACTCGAGGAGGGTTTTCTGACGTGGCACTAACCCTAACCTAACCTAACCTTTTTTTTTTTTTTTTTTTTTTTCGTGGGGAAATGCCTACGCATACCCGCCCCACTTGGTGAACGAGGGCAGGTTATGTCGGACTTACCGACTAAAACCCCACGGTGTTCCTTCTGCCCACCGAGTGCTGTGCATACGGGTACGCTTATGCATTCGTCCGCGTGCACAGCAGTGGCGGCGCTCTTGCGGAGCCCCGGCCGTTAGTAACCTTTATGGAGAGCGCGCGGGAACACGGGTACGCGCTCTCACCTCGCTGACTCATTTTGAGCTACGGACCTCCCCGGGTCTATAAATGAGTCGTATTCAGGGCGGAATGGCGAGCGCATACGCTCTGCGTCTTCGCCGATGCGTACGTCTGCGGACTGGATCCGGGCGGCTGACTCCCGAACTCGTTCCGCCTCCTCCTTCGTGGACATCACCGCCTCACAGTACCTGCACTGCTGCCCACCCTTCCCAATCGACCATGGCGCGAACTACGGCGGCCAGCGACAAGTCGTTGCCCACTACGGCATTCAGTGCTCGGCGCTGTTCTGCCCACCGAGGACACACCTCCAGCGTGTGCTGGGCCGTGTCTTGGAGGCGGCCGTCACAGTGGTGACAGCCCTCGTTTGGCTCCCTTCCGATCAAGTGCAGGTACTTCCCGAAACAACCATGCCCGAAAGCGCCTGCGACAACCGGAAAGGTGACCTCCGTGACGTCTGCCCAGCCACTGCACGAACTGGACGTACTGCCTCTACGGTCGTGGATTTCCGGCCCGGGGCTGTCGAAGAGCATGCTGCCACCACTCTGCACCATGACCCTTCGACGCTCCGCCCTCGCCGCATCAACCTCCTCCCTCGTGGGTGGGAACTGGCGCACCGCGATCAAGCTCTCACGCCAAAGAAGACGGACGCGGAACTTTCGCCTCCAGTTCCCAGGGGGACGCCACCGCCAGCACACACGCCGCCTCGTGGGACACCGTGTGGTACCCCGGATCGCTCTGATCGCCATCGCCCTCTGGGGCCTATGCAGAAGAGCGATTGTCAACTATTCAGGCGTCACTCCGCACGGGTTACCCCGTACAGCGCCATGGAGCGCACCATGCCCCAGGTACAGGCGCCGACAAATACGCATTCGGACCTCCGATATTCGGCAAGCTGCCGACTGCGCGGCCACCACTGCAACAGCCTGGGCAATAAGCCTGGGAAGTGCCTCGAAGTTCCATCGGCCGTCAAAGTGGTCCCAGATGTTTCATGGGACTTGATGCCGATACGAACTCCTCCCACTACCCATGTGCGGTCGAGGGGTGGCGCGTTCGAGGCCCGTGAAAACACAAGGCCTCAATGAACTTGTTAAAGAGTTACACCTCGAGACCCAGCCTTCGGATACGACCCTTTACGTGGGCCACTCCCGCTGGCGTAAGGTGCACTCCCTGTAGGTGCCGCCCCTTGCCCGTCACCAAGGTGTCGTCGGCGTAGCAAGTCACGCAGAGGCCACGCAGTAGTGACCCGCGGAGGACCCAGTCGTAACCAATGTTCCACAGGAGCGGTCCGAGAACCAGACCCTGTGGGATTTTTACGCCTGAACTACGCGACTATGCCACGCGTTTCGACCTATACGCCACCGACGGAGATACGATGCGATCATGCGCTGGAGTAGTTCAGCGCCGGTGATACCGGGTGCCTCTGATTAACTCAGGGCAGGTGTTGAAGGCGTTGGCGATGTCAAGAGACACCGCCAGGGTGACTACCGGGCGACTGCTTCCTCCGCCGTCCTCTTCACTCGCATGATCGCGTGTATCGTTGGATACCGCCCTCGCGAAAACCGAATTGGCTATCATCCAAATCCGGACCGACCCCACCAGATGCCGGAACGGGGCGACCGGCAATGAAACACGCTCAAAGAGCTTTGCCACCTCGTCAACAACTATCGGGCCGGTACGCAGAGGGCGAAGTCCCTCGGGCGCCCCTCATCCTCAGAAGGGACCATCGTGCCCGCCTTCCCGCACCCGTGGAAAACGGCCCTGCGTTAGGCAGGCATTGAATAGTCCTCTGAGTTTGCCCTCGGAGTGCGCCGGATGCTACAGGACCCACGCACGGCCAGGTCACCGTCGGATCCGCGGACGTATTCCTCGAACGGAGTCGAATCGCGGCCCCGAACTCTCCCGGGGTTACCGGCGGTACCACCTCGTCCCCGCCAGCAACCGCATCCAGCGCAGTCGGAACCATGGTCGGCGGCGGCGTATGTTCCTCCCTCTCGAGGGGTGGGGCTGCAACCACTGCGTCCACGAACTGGGGCTGGAGACTTCTCGTCAGAGGGTGCCCATGGGCGAAGTTTCCCCGCACCATGCGGTATGGGCGACCCACGGATCACGGTTCAGGTGCTCCAGCAGCTCGATTCTCGCCCCCAGCCTTGGCCTCGCCAATGGCGATTTGAACAAAGCTTGGCGGCCTCCCGTAAGCGTCGCGCAACGATGGTACCGGCCGCATCGTCACGGCGTCTCCTCCGGCGTTGCCTCGTGTATGGCGTCTCGCGACTTCGCACGCAGTGCGCAGCGCAACGATGTCGGCGGACCCGCAGTACACCTGCCTTTTCGGCGGTCGAGGCTAACCGTGGCATCGACGCATCGCAGACGCGAGTCATCCAGCGCGCGAAGCGCCACCGCTCGTCTTCCACGCAGTGATTGCACCTCAGGGGAAACCCAGTTCCACCAGGGGAAGCCTCGATTAGAACTTCCCGTCCGAGGTGCTTGAGTGCCCATCACTTGGGCCGTACGCCACGGACGACCGCTCGCCCGGATCGGATCGGGGCCGCGTCAGGTGGAACGCTGAAGCGGATATACAAAATGATCCGACAGCGTCTCACACCGGACGACTTCCACCCGTGAACCCGGCGCGCCATGGATGTGCTGGCGAAGGACAAGTCCACAACGGAGCTCCCCTGGGGCCGAACGCGTGGGTTCGAACCACGGTTGAGCAGACAGGAGTCCTACGGACAGTGCCCACCCCTCCGGAACGTCCCCGCGTATCGCTGGCAGAACAGCCCCAAACGGTGTTCTTGGCGTTGGGGTACCATCACCAAAATGGGATGAGGGGTGACTCCTGCCAATGAGCTCCGATCGCCCAGGGATCCCTCGAACTGGGAGCGGCTTCTGCTGGGGGACAATAAATGCCAATAATGACTATCCCCCACCAGCGCTGCAACAGACCGCGACCCTTCTCCACCCAATCCATGGGTGGGGCACCAGCATGATCGTCGAGCAGCTTCACCGCGACCGAGCCATCCACGTCCCGCCCATCCATCCTTTCTGGAACCAGGTAGGGTTCGAAACGACAGCCCGATGGGTCAACCACTGTGCCATACTCTGAAAAGAGCAGATCGGACGAGCTCGAGCACGGATGGTTGACGTTCGCCTGAACTGCGGCGTGAAGGCCGTAGCTCATTGCGGGCGTTTCGGATCCTCCATCGCCTCCACTTGTGGTTTCCTGGGTAAGCCCCTGTTGCTTCGGCAGCGACGTTCTGGCTAGTTTCCCTCTCTTGGGAGGCGCGGTGCAGGCCTTCCTCCCATCCTGTGGTCGGCCGGTTTTTGGCTGCGACACACACAGCGCAACGCGGGTTGGCGGAACACTGCGCTGCCTTGTGGCCAGACGGTACAACGGAGCACAGCTCCCCCGGTCGACTGCGGCGTCGCGCTGGGCCCTCACATGTCTGACTCCAGGCAGCGGGAAGCACCTCGAAGTGTGGGCTCCACTAGCTTCGCCACGGCTGAGACCCACGAGATCATAAAGCCTTCCGCCATCGCGCGCTGGCTGCCGCCACGGGACATCGGACCATTTTAAGTCCAGCCTGATCACGTAGGATTTGGCTTCGTTCCTGCCACCTCTTAGGGCAGCCACCGGCCTTCATGCGCGACTGTCACCGCTTCCTCCACAGTGGCGGAGTCATCCAGACCAGCAACTCGGCCTCCACTGCCTTAACAGCAGGTGGTTATCCGCACACCTTTGTCTGCGGCTTACTCCCTCAATTTGGCTGCAAGGCCGTCCGCCCTGTCGCCGCTGTCTGCGCGCCGGGGATCTCAGACATTACAGGCCCCGTGGCGCATGTGCGGAGATCGCAGTTCTGTTATCCGGGGCAGGGGTCGACTTTCCTCTTCACCTCGGAGATAGCTTACTCCGCATAAGTTACACCTGCCGCCACCGCTTCCCGGCGCCAGTGTCACCACGACAGCGGTCGACCGAGGTGTGGCAATCTTTGCCGGCCTCGGTGCAGGATTGCCAGGACTCTTAATAACCTTGCCGCTCTTGTTCTTAACCCCTTTCTTACCACCTTAGTCAAAGGTTCTTCCATGGACTGAGGTGCTGAGTAACTTTACAGATCGGGGTTCAGGAATCGTCTGAATACTTTTAGTGGGTTCCCTGCGCTTACCCTTCCCTTGCCCTTCTCCTTCGGGCCATAACCCCAGCGACGACTGTCCGTTCACTGCCTAGCCGAAATGGCAGGCGGCTTCGGGGTAGCCGGGGCCGGGGAGGTGATGGACCAGCTTGAGGGCAGTAGGCACCGCACTTGCCCTCGCATCTGCCGCCAACGGAGGACAGGCGCTTTTTCGGGGAGAGGCGGTCCTCAAAGCAACGAATCTGGCGTTCATCATCGTCCCCACTTGACGATGATTAGACGTACCAGATCCTCGTTGCCTTCAGCTGGAATTGGGCCACGTTCACTGGGCTGCTCATGCTACCGCATCTCCTTCACCTCTTTGCGCAACTGCTCAATCTCACCTTGCAGGCGAATGTTGCTCGCTTGCAGCCTCTTCGTTCCTCAGAGGTGCAACGACTCTGCAATATCTGAATTAATCGCCTGATCTCTTCATGCAGCGTCCTTCAGCACTTTAACCCAAAGTGCCCTTCAGGTTCTTTGTTGATTTGGAGGCGACCTTGGTTATGAGGGGCGATGTTATCCTCGATCTTCTTCCCCAGCTGCGACGCCGTACCGATCTTCATCGTTCGACGGCGACTCTGACAGGGTTGTAATTCTGTCAGCGCGGGTTAATCGAGCTACCGAATCACGACCTCTCTTTCTGCCTCAACCTTTCTTCTTCCCTTTTAGCAGCGACAAACGCCTGTTTGGCCTTGGCAAAGACCAACATACTCCCCCGTCGTTGGGTGGTCTCCCTCGACCTCTTTTTGGCAGATGTTCTTACCACTGACCTGTAATCTCCTCATCGCGGCCGTTATCGGACCGGAACGCAATCAGCGTCCGTGGACGGTCGCTTTCCTCCCACCAAAAATCCTCTCCTCTTCAAAGGGACTCTACGCTCTGCATAGAGTCGCTCTCTCCCTCCTCACCTCCGACATGCTTTTGGTTTTTTGTAAATTCATATTAGTTCCCACGATTATAGGACGAAGTAAGGTCGGTCCCCGGGTGACGCCTATTCCGGTGACAAGGCTACATACTGTGGGGGTCGCCTGGTACCCACAGGTTTTAAGACTTCGCTGTCTGATTTTTTATAGAGATTTACTCCTCGCGGGCCGGCCAATTAAGGCAAACCTCATCGCTGCACTTCGACGTACCCCATTATCGTCAACTTACTGGTCTTTGGCGAAAGTACAGCGGGTTACGGCGCGCTGGGAGAGCCGACGTAACTCCCAGTTTTGGACGGTTGAGTGCCCGGCGGCAGTGTGAGTGCACACCGAGCCCGTCCCTCCACTAACGTGGGTTGGAAACATTATATCGTCACCGGTCCCTAGCCACCACATCATTTGTTGCCTTTCCCCGGATACGAAATCAAGGGAATGCAGCCTCCCACAACGTTCGACGGTTAAGAGGTACCCGGCGGCGTAAAGCACACCGGGCCCGTCCCCACACTGTGAACATTAGAGCTGCCAACGACGTATCGCCACCAGCTCCCAATGCACCTCATTTTGTTGCCTTTCCCCGGACACTTTGATCAAGGAGAAATGCAACCTCCACCCTCGCATTGGGCACTGGGGCTGACGTATCTCACCAAGTGCCCAATGCACGCACCATCGTTCGATTTGCCTTTCCTCCGGATATGAAAATCAAGAGGAAATGCAACCCCCTACTACTCCGCAGTGCCTCAGCTTATCAGAGGGACACGCAGGCAATATCCCCCTGTCAGAACATTCGCCACTGGCAACAACGTATCGTCACCGGTGCCCAGGATTGCACCGTCCCGGCGTTGCCTTTGCCCCGGATACAATGGTATCAAGGAAATTCAACGACCCAGGCACTCGAGGAGGTTTTCTGACGTGGCACCCAACCTTTTTTTTTTTTTTTCGTGGGGAAATTATGCCTGCATACCCACGCCCGCAAGTGGTTCGAGGGCGGGTTATGTCGGACTCGCACCGACTAAAACACGGTGTTCCATCGCTCCACCCAGTGCTGTGCATGCGGGTACGCTGTGAGCATTCTTCCCGCGTGCACAGCTGGTGGCGGCCGGTTATTGTGGCCTCGGCATACTTGGCCCTGTGTTGGCCTTGCCAGGAACACCGGGCGCGCTCTCACCTCGTTGACTCATACGAGCGATAGACTTCCCCGAGTCCATCCCACTCGGAGTCGTAAGGGGAATCGAGTATGCCTACGCTCTCTTGTCCCCCTGCGGCGGCTGTGGAGTGGTCGGGGTCGTGGGACTGGTCCTCCTCCATCGGCTGGCTGGTCGGTTGCCGAGATGGCAACAGGCGGGCCAGCCTTTCCGCTCTTTGATTGCACAGAGCAGGCCTTCCCTCCCATCCTGTGGTCCGCTGGTTTCTTCGGTGACGCACACAGCACAACGCCAGGGGCGGCGGAGCACTGCGCCACTTTATTGGCCAGGCGGCTGACCACAGCGGAAGCAGAGCTCCCCGGTCGACTGCGGCGCCGCACTGAGCCCTCACATGACCCGCTTCAAGGCATCAGGAAGCACCTCAGAGGTGAGGCTCCACCAGCTTTGACCGCGGATGCCACCCGGGATACCATAAAGGCGCCGTCATGCCACCTTTTGGCGACAGCTACGGGGCACCGGACCCGGAGCCATCCCAAGGCCTGCGGGATACCACCTGGATCTCGCTTGCACTTCACGGCGTCCTTGGGACGATACGCCAACCTTCGTCACAGCCGCCACTGCGCTTCCTCTGCTGTGGCAGAGTCATCCAAACCAGCGGGGCCAGCAGTCTCAGCTGTCTTCGCCGGTCTGGATACCCGCACTCCGCTTGCCCGCCGCTGCGAGCACCTCGCTCAGCTTTTGTGCGAGGGCGTCCGCCCTTTTGTCGCTGTCTGCGCCAGGGATCCTCGAACATACGAGCCCCGTGGCACAGATACGGAACCACATTCGGTTATACCGAGGAGGCGAGGTTGATCTTCGCCACTTCGCCTCGGTAATAGCAACATCGATGTGGTGACGCCCGCCGCCAGAAGCCTCCGGCTCCAGGGTCACCACGCAGCAGAGGATCTTGGGGTGGCAATTTTTCACCGCCTTCTTTGCGGGTTTGCCAGTACTCTTGATCACCTTCCCACCCTTGCTTTTCAGCCTTCCTCACCACCGTAGTCCACGGTTCGTCTGTGGACTGTGGTGCTGGTAACTGAAGGAGGCCTCAGCTGCCGTCTTCCTGGCTGCTCTTTCGAGCCCGCTCCGCTTTCCCTTTGAGTGCTTCTGGGCAGCAGCACCATGCAGCGACCAGCCGGTTTAACACTAGCCGCCTTGACGGGCGGTTTTGCGACAACCGGTGCCTGGGCAGGTGCAGGGCGGAACGTGGGACTGGAAAAGCACCTCCGGTCTCCTATCCGCCGCCGGTGGAGGCGAAGGCTTCTCGGGCGGGAGACGATCCTCCAGCGCCGCGAACCTGGCGCTGATCATTGACCTACCTGATCAATGATCGAACGCACGAGCTCCTCCTTCCCGCTCCCTCGATGTGTTGGCTTGGGCGTGTCCATCTGCATCCGCAGGTATACCCACCTCCTTTCTCAACTCCGACACCTCGCCTTGGAGGCGAGGCGTTGTCCGCCTGCAGCTTCGTCGTCTCCTCTGGGGAGGTACAGCGGCGCTGCAGGGGAGTCTTAATGGTCTCACTAACGGTCTCTGCAGCCTCCTTCAACACCTTCACAGATGCCCTTCAGGTTCTTAGACCTTGTGGCCCACCATGGTGATGACGCCGACGCTGTCCTCAATCCTCTTTTGTAGCTCCGATGCCGGCTCGAAGTCGCCATCGTTCGACGACGACTTTCCGACAGGGTTGATATCCTGCCGGCACGGAGCCTGACGAGTTGTGGCGATGTCCGCCTCCGCCTCAACCTCTCCTCCCTCCTTCTGGCTTCCACCAACGCCATTTTGGCCTGGAGCCAGTCCCATAATCGCCCGTTGTCGGAGGCCGTCCTCGACCTCTTTTGGCAGATGTTGTGTGCCTTGGCTGCTTCTCTATTATGTCTGATGGGGACCACCGCTGATTACTGCGTCCTTAGAAGGACGTTTTCTTCCTAACGTTCTCCGCTCGTTGAATGGCTCCACGCTGAGCATAGGAGTCACTCGTGTCGTCATCGCTGTCCATTCCGTCATGCCTTTTGGTTTTAATTTTTCCATAGTTATTCCCACGATTGTGGACGAAATATAAGGTCGGCCCCGGGTTACGCCATTCCGAGGGCAAAGGCTACACATGCAATGAGGTCGCCTGGGTACCCTGAGTTTTCAAGACTTCGCTGTCTGATTATTTTATAGGGTTTACTCCTCATGGCCCGGCAATTAAGGCAAGCCCTCCGCTCCGCTGCACTTCGACGTACCCCATTATCGTCTGGGGTCTTTGACGAAGGTACAGCGAATTTTGACGCTGGGAGAGCCGACGTAACTCCCCAGTTTTGAACGGTTTAATGCCCGGCGGCTTGAGTGTGGAGTGCACACCAGCCCGTCCTCACTATGAGCATTAGGCACTGGAAACGATATATCGTCGCAGTTCCTAATACCCACCATCATTGTTGCCTTTCCCCGGATACAGAAATCAGAATGCAACCTCCTAACGCTCGACGGTTGAGTGCCCGGCGGCGGTAAAGCGCACACACCAGGCCGTCCCCACACTGTGAGCATTAGGCGCATACCAACGACATTATCGCCACCAGTTCCCAATGCACACCCCGATACCTGTTTGCCTTTCCCCGGATACTTTGATCGGGAAATGCAACCTCCACCATTGGACACTGAAGACGACGTATCGTCACCAGTTCCCAATGCGCACCATCAGTCGGTTGCCTTTCACTCCGGATACGGAAATCAAGAGGAAATGCAACCCCTGCCACTCCGCTGTGCCCTCCGCTTATCAGAGGGACACGCCGACTATCCCCTGTCAGAACATTCGCCACTGGCAACAACGTATCATCACCAGTGCCCAGGGTGCACCGTCCAGCGTTGCCTTTCCCCGGATACAGCCGTATCAAAGGGAAATTCAACGACAGGCACTCGAAGGAGGTTTTCTGACGGCACCCCGTGGCACCCCAGCCTAACCTAACCTTTTTTTTTTTTTACATGGGGAAATGCCTACGCATGCCACCCCTGCGGGGGCAAAGGGTGGGTTATGTCGGACTTACCGCTAAAACCCCATGGTGTTCCACCTTCGTCGCGTATGGCGGGGTTACGGAACGCTTTCGCGCACCTCCGCGACCCCGCCTGCGCTGGCCGGCAAGCCGGCCTTCCTCCTCCCAGGGGAGGACATCCCCTCTCCGCCCCTTCAGGCAGGGCGCGCCGGAACACCGGACGCGCCCTCCAACTCGGCCTCACTCTGTGGGTGGGAGCGGACTCCCCGAGTCCGCCCCGACCATGGGGGCCAGAAGAGCCCCAGCCCCCTGCGGCGGGATCTGCAGGTGATAGGCTCCGCCGCCAGCCAATGTTCGGCCGCGGAGGGACGGGGAGAGTGGCGGGAACAAGCCAACACTCCACTGAACCCGCGGCCCCCTGGCCGCATCAGCGGTGCGACCCCCGCTTGAGTCGCGGAGGATGGGGAGATACACTGCCACTCCCTCCGCGACTCCGCCTCAACTGCGGATGGTGCGTAAAGACGGCCTCACTCCGTCCATCACGCAGCCCACCGACACGCATCAGGGTGGGCCAGCTCCAGCCCGCCGGGCGGCCTCCTCGGGCCGGCCTTAGAGCGCCTTGGAAGGCCGGCCATTTGGGTCCTCTGGCTTCACCGTGGTTAACTCCCGCACCACGGTTACTAAGCTTCCCCCGCTACGACAAAGCGGGAACCCTTCGGGGGGGAACCTTTTTTCGTGGGGAAATGCCTGCATACCCGCCCTCGCGGGGACGAGGCGGGTTATGTCGGACCTCGCACCGACTAAAACCCCACGGTGTTCCATCTGCCACTTAATTGCTGTGCATACGGGGGCGCGTGAGCATTCTTCCGCGTGCAC